>PVIY010003942.1:0-98668 GCA_004026745.1 Myrmecophaga tridactyla | reverse complement strand
ATCTACCTTGTCAACAGATGAGTAGAACATAGGGAATAAAAATAAATAATAGGGGGAACAAACGTTAAAATAAATTTAATTTGAAATGCTAGTGATAAATGAAAGTGAGGGGTAAGGCGTATGGTATGTATAATCTTTTTTTTCTGTTACCATTCTTTTCTCTGTTGTCTTTTTATTTCTTTTTCTGAATTGATGCAAATGTTCTAAGAAATGATGAATATGCAACTATGTGATGATATTGAGAATTACTGATTATATATGTAGAACAGAATGACATGTTAATGTTTTTGTTTGTTCTTCATTTTTTTAATTAAAAAATAAATAAATTTAAAAAAATAAAAAAATAAAGAAAGAAAGTCACTTAGAGAGTTGGTCTAGCAGCGCATAGCACTGACCAGAAAGCTATGTGGCAATCATGGACAGGAAATGTTTCCTGATCTTACAAGGTGATAGAGCTTCCAGAAAACCTCAACCTGCAAAAAACTTGTCTGTGTAGTATGCTTCATGAGTGTCAAGAAATTGGAACTGCGTTTGCCTTCATAATAAGTAGGATCAAAATGAAGTAGATGTTAGGAGGTGCAAAGGAATCATCCGTGGGTGTGAAGAGAATGGAGAAACTTTCTATTTCTACGGCCAGAGGAAGCCCACAGGTGAGAAGACCTGAGCCTAACTTGCTGTGGGTTCTCACTGAGGAGGATAATAGCAATTAAAGGAATTGATAAGAGGGGTCCTAAGGGTGATTTGCCACTCTCAGATTCTGGGGTCTTTGGAAAATCTTGAGATTCCAGAAAAGAAAAACTTACATTTTATGCAAGTTCATTGGAGAAAAATCAAACAAAATACAAAGACAAACAAAAGAAAGGAGAAGCCTTCTAAAAGCTTACCATTTGGAAATAATTGTTGTTAATATTTTACAAAATTCTCTTCAAATTCTTCCTTGTGCCACCACACAGATGCATGCAGATACACATACTCACATGCATAGATGAATCATCTGCTTTGCTGATTTGCAACTTATTTAAACTCAAAAATATATTGTGGGCATCTTTCTGCACCCGTGTTAGCAAATATTCATCATCCTGTAATGATGCCTTAGTATTACCTTGATTGGATTTACATAAAACTAAACTGTAGTTTTTAACATCAATTATTCAATATTATAAGGAAAGGGGCAGTAGAATTTTTCATTCTTACATTTTTGAAAAATTTCCAACCCTCTCTATAGGTTAAATTCCTAGCAATTATATTGTTTGACCAAAGACCTGTAACATTCAAAAATTTATATATATTTACAAAATCCCTCTGCTCCCCAAATATTATACCAATTCACAGAGGGTATGAGGGCATCTGATGGAAAATTCTTAAAATAGCCCTTATCACCTTGGATTCCCTTGCTTATGTTATGCCACAGAAAAAGGTAGTCCATAGATAACATAATACATACATTCAATTCCATCTCCTCTAAGTGATCTTTTAATTTGTTTAAAATAAAAATTAAAACTCAAGCATGGGGGGTGCAAGGGTAGTTCAGTGGCAGAATTCTTGCCTGCCATGTGGGAGACCTGGGTTCAATTCCTGGCCCATACACTTCCTAAAAACAAACAATCAACAAACAAAAGCAAACAAGCAAAAATTCAGCAAATGGTGCTGCAATAATGGAATAGTCACACGGAAAAAGAATGAAATGTGACCCCGCCATACAGCATACAAAAAAAAAAAAAATCTCAGGCATGAGCATCGGAACAGATTGTGGGCAGGTTTGGGCAGGTTTCCGCTGAAATTGGCTGTTGAGGGATTGAGCAGAGGCACAGAGTCATGTGCACAGCCCCTGCACTTACTGGCCACATTTTTGTGGCCACTCTGTTGTTGTCCCTGTATGGAATTAGGATGGCCCCCACACACAATTTGGTTTTCGTATCAAACACATACGCCAAAGGAGTATAAGATTTATTTCCTATATAATGAGGCTTTCTGGGTAGAAAGGCAGACTTCCTAAACAGGTCTATAAATGGCTTAAAAGAGCAGGGAGAAGAGATTGGTTTTGGGTTTTTATGGTGGAGAGGAGGTGGGGCCCCTATGAGGTTTTTCATATGCAGACAGGAGCACGTGTGGTTTGAAGTTTTCACCAGTGCCAAAGGAGAGAGTGAGTATTCATGCTTTCTTATCGGCCTTCCCACGTGCAGGGCAGAAAGGATGTAGAGGGAGGGGTGAGGCATGAAAGAATTCTCGCCTTTCATGCGGGAGACCCAGGTTCGATTCCCGGACCATGCATCCCCAAAAAAGAGATTACCACTGGAAGGTCATAAAAGGAGGAACTTCAATAGCCTAAGTGCTGCAAATCTTAAAAAGGAGTTAATGATACCTCAACTTCATCCTTCTTGTCATAGTCAGAGCTGTCATCTACCGGTATCCAGCCAACACCTGTTTGCCAAAAACTCACCAAAAAAACATCACGAGCCCATATATAAAAGATAATTTAATTTGCTTTATATTACAGCAAGAAAATTTAAAAGGTGTCATTCATATGGTTATAATATTAAGAATAGTATACATATATTTTTAACTAATTACATTAAGAATATTAACAATAGTATGTAACATTTATTGAACACTTACTATGTGTCAGACATAGTGTTAAGTACTGAGGATAAGTATTTTCATTTTCATTTGTATAATTTATTATGAAGAAGGGAGGAGAAAAAGTCTAAAATATGACTAAGGTGACATATAGAAACATAACGTTTCCATTTGCGAGTCATTTAAAAGACAAAAAGTAACTCACTAATATGCTTTCTGTCTCTATATGGGTTATTTTAAAAAGAAGTTTTGGGCTGCTTTTTGAAACGATGCACATACTTATTGGAATAAATTTGGAAATGAGAGAAAAGTACAAAAAGGTAGAAAAATTACCCATGATCTTATCTTCCTTTCTGGTCTCTTCTAAATGTTTTTAAATTGATAGTTGATATCGAACTCTTTATACAACTTTGTGCTTATCTTTGTTAATATAACACCATATCATAAGCATTTTCTGTTGTCATTTATA
This sequence comes from Myrmecophaga tridactyla, assembly GCA_004026745.1. Classification (NCBI taxonomy): domain Eukaryota; kingdom Metazoa; phylum Chordata; class Mammalia; order Pilosa; family Myrmecophagidae; genus Myrmecophaga; species Myrmecophaga tridactyla. The sequence continues at coordinate 95,622 of PVIY010003942.1, read as the reverse complement.
TAATTATCTTTTTAAAATTATTATTAGAGAATTTGTCAGTTTACAGAACAATTATCCATAAACTACAGGATTTTTATACACCATCAGTCTTATGGAGGCCTCATGTTCTTTTAATCATGATCCAATATTGTAGGGTGGGACCTCTTAATTAGGTTATTTCCACAGAGATGGGACACACCCAATTGTGGGTGTGACCTTTTGATTAGATGGAGATGTAACTCTGCCATTCATAGTGGGTCTTCATTAGTTTACTGGAGTCCTTAAGAAAGCAGATACAATCAGAGTTCTTGCCTGCCATGCCAGAGACCTGGGTTCAATTCCCAGTGCCTGCCCATGCAGAAAAAAAAAAAAAGAAAGCAGATACAGATGTTTGGAGATGAAGAAGAACCCACAGGATCTGCGAGAACCGTTTGAAACCAGAAGCCGGAAGAGGATCCCAGCAGACGTTTCCATGAGCCTTTTTATGAAATGCTAAGCATGCCAGAGCCCATATTTTGTCCCAGAGAAGCCAGGTGAGGGCCCACAGATGCTTAGAGAGGAAGCCACTCCAATCAGGAGCATAAAGCAATGAACCAGGAGCAAGGACCTCAGATGCCAGCCCATGCCTTCCCAGCTGAGAAAATCCCTGCTGTCATTCAGCCTTTCTTTGGAGTCAAGGTATCTTTTTCTGGATGCCTTTGTTAGGAAATTTTTAAGGACTTAGAACTGTAAACTTGTAACTTAATAAATTCCCTTTATAAAAGCTGACACATTTCTGGTATATGCATTCCAGTAGCTTTAGCAAACTGAAACAGTCTCCAAGCATCTGATTTCTCTCAGCTCTCTGTATCAGCTCTCTTAAAAGACTCCAGCAAGCTGATTAAGACCCACCTTGAATAGGTGGGGTCACATTTCCATCTAATCTAAAGTCTCACCCACAAGTGGGCATGTCACCTCTCTTTGGAAACAACCTAACCAAAAGGTCCCACCCACAGTAGGTCTACACCACAAGACTGTATTAGAAGAACATGGATTTTCTGGGACATCTAACAATTTCAAATCAGCACATACTCTAGGGCTTTTTCTATCTGTGAGAGTAGTTCAGGTTGTGGCAGGTAGCTATAGTTCTTTCATCTTAGTTGCTATATAGTATCCCACTATTTGAGGATACCACCAATTATTAATACTCCTACTATTGATGGACATATATGTTGTTTTCAGTTAAGGTCTACTTTAAGTAAATAATACTTCTATGAACTTTTTTGGTGCACATGTGCTCACCTTTCTTTGGGGATATATGCCTACGAGTAAAATTTCTGGGTCATGGGTATATCAATGTTTACATTTTAATAGATAATGATAAACCATGTTCCAAAGGGGCTGCACCAATTTAGGGGTCCATCAGCAATATATGTGGATTCCCATTCTCCACTTAGTGTTTATTAAGTGGAGATAGCTGTCTATTGATATCTGGCTATTGTTTGAGTTTTTATTTCCTTGACTACTGGTGAGGTTGAATATGTTCACAAGTTTACAAGTTGTTATTTGAACATCTTTTTTTGTTGGATACTTTTCGAGTTTTATTTTCATTTCTCTTTTGAATTGTCTATTATTTTCTTTTTGATCTGTATGAGTTAAAAGATCCTGGTTAAAGTTATGTTTTACAAATTCGTCTCCTCTGCTTTGTCTCTTCACTTTCTTAACATAGTTCTTTGGTCAAGAGGAATTTATTATTTTAATTTCGTTCAATGTATCATGTTTTCTTTTAGGGTGAGGACTTTTTCTGTTTAAAAATTATTTTCCAAACAAGAACTGAAAAATTCTGATCAGTTAAATAAAACCCATGCTTGAAGTCTAGAATAAGCTGAACTGAATATTAAAGAACAGGTAGAGAACAAAGCCATCCAGCAAGAAAATCCTAGGTGAAAGAGTGAAAAATAATCTCCAGAATAAACTAATTAAAGAAATTAGTTTATTTCTTTAATAATAAATATTGTTTTATTTATTTAATAATATTTATTTTATTTAATAAATATTATTTTATTTATTTAATAATATTTATTTGATAAATATTATTTTATTTCTTTAATAATATTTACTTTATTTAATAGATAAAAATTTAATATTTTCATAATATTTGATTATTATTAAATAATAATAATATATACATAAATGCCAGCAAAAAATAATGAATCATACTAGAAAATCGAAGATATGGCCCAGTCAAAGGAACAAACCAACAATTGAATGAGATACAGGAGTTGAAACAACTAATTCAGGATGTTCGAACAAACATGGAAAATCTCATCAAAAATCAAATCAGTGAGTTGAGGGAGGATATAAAGAAGGCAATGGGATAGCAAAAAGAAGACATTGAAAGTTTGAAAAAACAAATCACAGAACTTAATGGAATGAAAGGCACACTAGAAGAGATGAAAAAAAAAACAATGGAAACCTAAAAATTATTTTCCATGTGCAAAGTCATACAGATATACTTCTGTTATCATTTGAAGAGTTATTATTTTATATTTTGCATGAGGATCTACAATGCACTTTGAAGTTTTCATATGCATGATATACAAGGTAGAATATAAGTTTTTTTTTCCAAATGGATATGCAATTGATTAGCCCTATTTATTGGAAAAAATCATTTCTCCATAACTTTGTGGTACCATTTTTGTCATAAATCAAGTGTCCTAATATGACTAATCTGTTTCTGGACCTTTTATTCTGTTCCATTGAGCTATTTGACTTTTTAATGCTACAACCATACTATTTAATTGCAGCAATAATAAATTTATAATAAATTTTGACCTGGCAGAATTAGTTATAACCTCCCTTTTTTTTTCCTCAAACATGTTTTGGCTGGTTGTGAGTCTTTTCATTTCAATGTAAATTTTAGAATCCATTTATTATTTTATGCACACACATACAAATGCTGTGATTTTGTTTGGTGTTGCTTTAATCTAGCAATCAATCTGGAGCTAATTTATCTCTATACAATATCGATTCTTCCAAATCAAATACGTATCCCTTAATTCATTTCAGTCTTTAATTTCTCCAAAGAATACCTTGTATTTTGCTTCTAGAGAGCTTGCACATTTTTTCCTAGATTTATTCTTAGGTGTTTGAAATGTTTTGATACTATAAAAAATAAAGTTTTAAAAGTTTCATTTTCTGTTGTTGCTGTATAAAAATACAATTAATTATTGTTCTGATTTTGTCTCCTGTGCTTTTCTAAATTCACTATTTCAGTAAATCATCTGTAGACTCTTTGATCTTTGTTGTGTGCACTAATATTGTTTGTGAATAATGACAATTTTATTTCTTCTTTTGTAATCTTTTTTCCCTGTCTTATTTCTTTGCCTAACACCTCAATTCAATGTTGTATATTTTCCTTTTTCCCATTGTAGTTTCTTCTTTGACACATAAGTTATTTAAAATTGTGTTTCTTGACTTCAAAATATTAAAGGATTGATAAATCTTCTGATAATTATTCATGGTTTAATTTCATTATCATCAGAGAACGTTATTGAGAGAGGTGTTAAAGCATTCCGCTTTGTAGATTTGTCTATTTCTCCTTGTAGGTCTGTCAATTTTGTATTATATATTTTAAGGTAATCTTACTAGGCACATGGAAATTTAAAATTCTTGCATCTTACTCAAGAATTAAGCTTTTTATCATTAAGCATTTAGTTCATGTTTTTATGTAAATTCTATTTTGTCTATTAATATAACTATATGAACATTTTTGCTCATATTTACGTGCTATAATCTTTTTCTATACTTTTGCATTCAATCTTTCTATGTTTATATGCATAGATGTTTCTTTAGTAAGCATTATAAAATAGATTTTATTTTAATCCTATCTGTTAATACTTATATTTTAACTTGAGCACTCAGTCAATTATTGACTGTAATGTAGATTTAATTTACATTAAAGCTAATTTACATTATGCAATTTTTACATTTAATTTAAATTTAATTTTACATTTAATTTAAATCTAATTTACATTATGTAACTAGTACATTTACATAACATACTAATTACATTAATATATTTGGGTTTAAATCTACTATCTTATTTTGTACTTTTTAAATTTAAAAGATCTACATTTCTTTTTCTCACTTTTCTTGCGTTCTTGTAAATTTATTATTAATGGTTTTTTGTATGCTGTACGGCAGGGTCACATTTCATTATTTTTCCATGTGAGAATCTCGTTGTTGCAGCACCATTTTGTTGAATTTTTTGCTTGTTTGTTTTTCGGGAAGTGCATGGACTGGGAATCAAAGTTGGGTCTCCACATGGCAGGTGAGAATTCTATCTTGCCTTCTTTTAGATTAATCATTTTATTAGCATCCGATTTTCTACCTTTTATTTTGGATGTTCTCTCTTTCTTTTTAAATGTACCCACAGTTAATCTAATTTTAATCTGTGTGTCTCTCCAAGGGGAGGGGAAATATGTATCTTGGTTCTTTCATCAGGAATTCTTAAAGTCTATGGCAAAAGCTCATAAGGTGAAAGTTATAGCACATTGAGACTATCACACCACTGCCTTACGGCTTCCATTGTTAGTGGTAAAATGTAAGAAGTCTAACTGCTTCTTTAAAGTGATCTGCCTTTTTTTCTGACTGCCTTTTAGATTTACTCTTTGTCTTTGAAATTCTGCAGTTTTACTAAGTTTCACCTTGGTGTGGATTTCTTTTAATTTCTCTTTCTTGGAACCTGTTGCCTTTTTGCTCTTCTTGTCTGGTATCTTTCATCAGGCCTAAAAATTCTCAACCATTATTTCTTTCAGTATCACCTCTGCCCCATTTTCACTCTCTTCTCCTCTTGAATGTACAAAGTACCTGCTAACCCATCTTACTCTACCCTTTTTATCTCTTAATCTCTTCAATGTTTTATTCTTCATTGCTTCTCTGTGCTGCATTCTAAATTATTTTTCTTACCCAATTTCCAATTCACTAATTACCTCCTCTGAAAAAATCCAAGTACCCAAACATATCTTGTTGGGGTTTTTTAAATTAGTTGTTCTTTTCATTTCTACAAGTCCTATTAGATTATTTTTCAAATCTGCTGGATCACATTTTTAAAGCTTTCTGTTTCCTTCAGGCATTTGCAAAGTTGTTTCTTATTCAAACATAATTGTTTTAGAATCTGCACTGCTAATTTTAAGAAAATTGAAATCTTTGTGAATAGCTTCACAAAGTGAGTTTATTATGAATAAGCTGTTTTTTTCCACCCTGGAGTACCCAGTTTATGAGCCTGGACTTCAAATCCATGCAGACTTTGGTCCATCATCACAACATCTTAGGGAAGGAATTTTTTTCTTTCCCCTTTTATCTGCTTTACTCAGCATTAAGACAAAATGCACTGAAGTCTCCAGGGATGGGGAGGAATTCTTTTTCATCATTATAAAGCTCTTAACCTCCCTACACAGAGAAAAAAAATATTCCAACTTAGTTTTGTATAAAATGTAACTGAAGCCAAAGGCAACACTTTTTGCAGCAGTTCAATGAAGAACTTTGAAAAGATTGGGAACGTGTTGACACTGTCATTTTGAGAACACAAAACACTGAGCTAGCAATGGTAATGTTATTCGGTGAGGGGACAAGGCGGGGAAACATTTATAAGATCCTCTTTCTTATTTCCAGTAAGAATGTAAACATTAAGCTAGAGTAGGGTAAAGGTCATATTCACGTGTCCAATGTCTTATTATCACACACAAAAAATGTTCTGGCAAATTTTGTTTACAAGAAGTTTCTTTAAGTAAATCCCTAGAGTTATAATTATTCTTATCTGTTGCATACAGCCCTTAATCTTGAGGCTATGAGATATTTCACTATCTATTGCTGCATAATCAAATATACCAAGACTTTGTGGCTTAAAACAACACATTACTGTTTCTCATAGTTCTAAGGATTTATGGGCTCAAATGGGCATTTCTTGCTTGGGATCCCTCATATGAGGTCACAAGGAGATGGTGGCTGAGGATGGAACAATGTGAAACATTCTTCCCTGTTATGTATGACACCTCTTATGTCTGGAATAACTGAGTCTGTGGGTATTTCTCTCCAAGTGAGAGACATGGGCTTCCTCAAAGTAAGACAGCCTCATGTTGCTCAAACTTTATGCAGTGACGAGATACTTCCTGACAAGTGTTCCATGAGACCCAGTTGGAAGCTGCAAGACTTCTATGTTCTAGCTTCAAAAGTCATTCCATGTCACTTCTGACATGTTCTGTTGGCAAGGCAATTACATATCAGCTCATATTCAAAGACCAGAGGAATATATTCCTCCTTTCAATGAAGGAATTCCTTATTTATATGGAAAGTGAAGGACTTTATGGTTGCTATGCTGGTTTGAAACTGTTATGTACCCAGAAAAGCCACGCTGTTCTAATTCAATCTTATGGATGCAGACCTATTATTGGGTGGGACGTTTTGATTAGATAGATTGTTTCTATGGAGATGTGACCTACTGTGGGTGAGAACTTTTCATTAGGTTGTTTCCATGTAAATGTGACCCCACCTATTCAAGGTGGGTTTTAATCTGGTTTCTATGGAGATGTGGCCTACTGTGGGTGAGATCTTTTCATTAGGTTGTTTCCATGTAAATGTGACCCCACCTATTCAAGGTGGGTTTTAATCTGCTTACTGGAGTCTTTTAAGAGAGGGTCATTTTGGAGAAAGCTCAGATACAGACATTTGGAGATGCTGAGAGAACTGTTTGAAACCAGAAGCTGGGAGAAAAGGACAGCAGGCACCACTATGTGCCTTCCCATGTGACAGGAACCCTGGATGCGATCGGCCTTTGAGTGAAGCCTCTTGGTGCCTTAATTTGGACATCATCACAGCCTTAGAATTCTGACTTGTAGCTTAATAAATCCCCTTTATAAAAGCAATTTCATTTCTGGTATATTCATACTGGCACCTTTAGCAAACTGAAACAGTGGCCATCTTGGAAATAAGTTTCCTATTGTATGACAACATGTGGCTACCAAGAAATAATGGCTCATACTATGTGGCAATACTGCAAGCATGGTTTGATTCTTATAGTTTACCATCTTTGCAATAACTCTTGATGAATATTTTCTATTTGGAGGGATTTGCACTGATTGAAATTTTAGAGAATATTTAGTATATTCACATCAGATTCTTTCATTTGCATTATTCAAAGTCTCATTAAATGTAACCTCGTGTTTGATATTCTATTCAACAATATAATCTTCTTTGATTATTCTTACCTCTACTTTTTGTTTGCTGGTTTGATTGATTAATTTTAATGTGTACATAAAAGGGGGATCTGAGAAGATTTTAAACTTGTAGGGAATGGAAGGACCAAAGAGAGTGTTGTGGGGTATGCTGTGCAAACCTTTCCTCCTCTACCAAATATTGAATAAATTCTACTTTGCTCACTGAGCCTTTCTTATGTGTGAATTTTGTTTTAGACAGAGAAGAGCAAACACTGTAATATTGCTTTCTGGGTCCACGTGGGGCAAAGCTGATAAAAATAAAATGGTACAGGAGTTTGGAAGCAGAGAAACTAAGTCCCTAGGAGTTTACAAATACATTGGAGAAGTTTTCCAGATCATGAATTTGGGGAATTGAGGAAATTCTACCTAAACTTCAAATGCCAAGAAGGGCACTAGAGTTACTCTTGTGTGAGCCAATTAGTTATGTTTTCCCCGTAGCCCTCAAGTAAAACAACACTTTGTACTTCAGAGAACCCCCTGCCACCTGCCATTAGTACATCTAGGTGGTTTGATTGGTTCATTGACTGATAAATCCATCAATCGTAGTCAGAACTACCTGTCCGGAAAACCTCTTAGGACTAGTCATGCTGACCAGTCACTGCCCTGAATTAGTCCAAATGAGTTTGCTGAGCACTATGCCTGGATGTGCCAAATTCCTAAATGCCCAGGATTATAAGGAGAAATAGGAACTTTCCCAGGAAAATCCATGCCACTGGGCAATAAGTACCTGCAACTGCCTTGCAAACTGAAGGAGAAAAGAGAGTAGGAGAGACCAGAGGGTGTGTGTGTGTGTATGTGTGTGTGTGTGTGTGTATGTATTTTCCCTGTCCTCAGCCCTCCCCAGAGCTTCTCAGAGCATTTCCCAAGAGTCCTGCAGTGGCCAAGAGCATCAGTTACCTGCACAAAGCTGCCCAGCAGGGAAGGCAGGGGATGCTAATGTTCACGGTGCTCAAGGCTGTGCACATGTGTGTCTGGTCCAGGTTGCAGAGCCTCAGGAGTCATTGAGGACACATCCTTCCAGGGATATGGCACCCCCCTGGTCCCACTGGTGTGCAACCATAGGTATGGTCTCTACTCTCCCCATGAGGAATTCTTCAGGCTAACATTACGGACCCTGTTCCAGACAGTGTGGATCCCACCGTATCATGAGATCTTCTCAGTCATGTTGGTAAGCACAACAGTTTTAAAGAATAAAAATAGAAATAGGGCCTTCCCTAGGTCACCTTAGAAGACGACGACATAGGGAGGGATAAAGTGAAGAGAAAACAGCAAAGTTCCTAGACAAATCTGTAGGGACTTCCAATCCCAGCCTCAGAGACTGAATGGACAAAGAAACGCATTGTCTGAGGTTATTCAATGGGCTACAACCACTAGCCAGGATCTGTAAGCCAGTTTTGATTACTGAAGTAAATGTTTTTCTTGCTTTGGAGTTTCTAGAAGGGTCTTGAGGTTATTTCCATGGCCCCTATTTAAAAAGGGTTCTTCTTAAGGAACAAACAATCAGAAGAAGAAAGAGGTGGAAGAATAGGGGAGTAACATTCTGGACCCACTGGCCACATCAGTGAAGCTGAGAGACCACCTTCAATAAGGACCATGCCATCCCCAGGCCTTGAAGGACAACTTCCCAGCCTTGCTGACAATGATGTGCTTACATCCCTACTCACCGAAGATACTTAGAGTCAAATGTTCTAGAGGTCTTTCACAAGACCGGGGCCCGTTAACACCATTCACATGCTGTTCTGCAAGGAGTAGAACGAGGTGAAGATTAGGCACTTTTTCTCTTCAGTATCGTCCTCTTTGTTGTTTTCTTGCTTTCCTTCTTTTGTTATTATGAGGGCAGGAGATTACAACCCAGAGAATCAGGTAATTATATCAACCTTCATTGGGAGAGACAACAATTCCCCCAGAGTCTCACCATAAGAAAGATTAAACTTGCATACAAATATTTCCTGCAAACCCAGAAACACAGATTTACAAGTTTAATTTTACAAAATCCTCCCTTGAGGCCACTCCCCTGCCCTTTCTGCCAATAGGTCAGAGTACCCTTATACTGCAGCCCTCTGCAATGTTGGATGTAAATGGGTATTTGCAGTTGCGCTGTGTGGCTGAGGCTTGAGGGGGCAATTATAACCTCCTTCCTGCCTTCTGGGGATTTCTGGAGTAAAGGTCACTCTTGCCCAACTCAGGGTCTGGGCTCCAACTGAGGGCCAAGGAAACAAAGTCAAGCAGGTAGTAGAGGATACAAATCCTGCCAGGCAGCCCGGGCAGCAAGCCAGACGTCTGTGATTTCTTCAGACTGACTACTTCCTCAAACAAGTATCTTTTTGTTTTCTCTTTTGAGTATCCCGGACTTTAGCCTTGGCATCTTCTCATAATTGTATTTTTCGCTTTGATCACATCTCTAATGTGGCTGAAAATGGACCCTTAGTCCCTATGAATATGTTAAGTTACATGGCAAAAGAGACGTGTTGTAGATGAAATCAAGGTTGCTGAGATGGTTTGAAGCTGAATGTACCCCAGAAAAGCATGGTCTTAAAGTTAATCCATTCCCATGGATGTGGGCCCATTGTAAATAGGATATTTTGGTAAGTAGGATCTTAATTTAAGATTTGACTCACCTTATTCAGTGTGGGTCTGAATCTTCTTACTACAGTTCTTTATAGGAGAATGGAAATCAGACAAAGAAGAAAGCCATGGAAGCAAAAAGCTGAAAGCAATAAAACCCAGAAGAGAAGGGAGAGACCATCAGATGCTGCCATGTGCTTTGCCATGTGACAGAGGAGTCCAGCATCACTGGCAGGAAGTCTTTGGGAAGAAAGTATCATCTTGATGATGCCTTGATTTGGACAATATTCTTAGCCTCAAAACTGTAAGCTTGTAAGTGAATAAGTTCCCATTGTTAAAAGCCAACCCATTTTATGGTATCTGCTTTGAGCAGCTTTAGAAACTAAAACACTTGGTAATCAGCTGACGTTAAAATAGAGAGATTATCCTGGAATGCCTGAGTGGAACCAATGTACTCACAAGGGGCCTGCATTTAAAGGCAGAAGAGAAATGCAAAATGGTGGTCAGAGGGATGTGGCAGAAGAAGGAGAAAGTCAAGGGATTTGAGGCATGAGATGAGCTTGACCTGCTATTGCTAACATTAAGGATGAAGAAAGGAGGCCACAAGTCAAAGCATGTGGTTGGCCTCCAAGGCTGGGAATAGCCCTCAGCTAACAACCAGCAAGAAAATGGGGACCTCAGTGCTACAACTGCATTAAACTGAATTCTGCCCAAAACCTAAATGAGCAAGGAGATTGTTCTAGTTTACTAGCTGCCAGAATGCAATATCCCAGAAACGGAATGGATTTTAAAAAGGGGGATTTAATAAGTTGCTAGTTTACAGTTCTAAGGCTAGAAAATGCCCCAATTAAATAAGTCTATAGAAATGTCCAGTGACAGGCATCCAGGGAAAGATACCTGATTCAAGAAGGCCAATGAAGTTCAGGGTCTCTCTCTCAAGTGAGAGGGCACATGGCGAACATAGTCAGGGCTTCTCTCTCAGCTGAAAGGGCACATGGCGAACATGGTGTCATCTGCTAGCTTTCTTTCCTGGCTTCCAGTTTCATGAAGCTCCCTGGGAGGCGTTTTCCTTCTTCATCTCCAAAGGTCGCTGGCTTGTGGGCTGTCTGCTTCTCAGGGTTATGTTATTCTTCTCTGCTCTCTCTGAATCTCCCATTCTCCAGAATGTTTCCTCTTTTATGGGACTCCAATAAACCAATCAAGACCCACCCAAATGGGTGGAGACATGTCGTCACCTAATCCAGTTTAACAGCCACTCTTGACTAAATCACATCATCCAGGGAGATGATCTGATTACAGTTTCAAACATACAGTACTGAATAGGGACTACTCCACCTTTACGAAATGGGATTTTGATCAAAACATGGCTTTTCTAGGGGGCATACTTCCTTTCAAACCAGCACAGACATGGACTCTACTGTAGAACCTCCAGGAAGAAACACAGACTTGTCAACACCTTGGATTTTGGTCTCATCAAACTCTTAGGAAGAAGCTCAGTTTCTTTTGTATTGTTTCAAGACTCAGGCTTGTTCAAGTAAACCAAACCTGTATTTTTTTTTAATGTTGCCTATTGTTTATTTTCCTAATGAACAAATTGCCTAATCACATCTTCACCTAAAATTTATACTCACTAACTTTATCTTTTATATTTGATTAGGCTGTCTCAGCTCCTTTAAAATTTATTTGCATTCTTTCAGTCTGTTTTTTTTTTCTATTTTGCTTATCTCTGGCTATTCCAATTATTAAATTGAAATATATAAAAACTATTTTTTTCAATACATTAAGCAATTAAAGCTGCTAGATGGATGTAGTACCTGTGGTAAATAATATAATTATTATCCCCATGTTTCAGTTTGCTAAAGCTGCTGGCATGCAATATACCAGAAATGGATTGGCTTTTATAAAGGGGATTTATTAAGTTACAAGTTACAATTCTAAGGCCATGGGAATGTCAAATTAAGGCATCAACAGGAGGATAGCATCACTGAAGAAAGGCCGATGGCATCTGGGATCCTCTGTCATATGGGAAGGCACATGGCAACGTCTCCTGGGTTGGTTTCAAAATGGCTCTTTCAGCTCCTGTGGATCGTTCTGGCTTCTGCTGGGACATTTTCTTTCTCTCTCAGCTTCTCTAAGCTCTCTCGGCTCTCTTAAAGGACTCCAGCAAGCAGATTAAGACTCACCTTGAATGGGTGGGGTCACATCTCCATGGAAACAACTTAATCAAAAGATCCCGTCCAACAATAAGTCTGCTCCCACAAGACTGGATTAGAAGAGTACAGCTTTTCTGGGATGCATGACAGTTTCAAACCAGCACACCCCAGTAACTAGAAAACAGAGGCAAAATTAAGTAATTTACCCTTGGTTAGTAAGTGGTAGAACCAAAATTCAAAGCCAGGCCCTCTGGTTGCAAAGCCTGGGGTCAAACCACTATACCACACTGCCTCACACACAGGCCAGTTTGCCCTTAGAGTCATAAAGAGTTTAAAAGTATTGGGGTCCCATTTTAGAGTATTTTCAATGAATGATGCTGATGCAATTGGTTAGCTATTTGAGGAAGCAGACACAACTCCTAAAATAAGACAGCAGGAATTAAGTGGGAGACTCTACATTGCCCCAATCAGTCATCTTTTAACAAACATAACTCAAGCACCCACCATGCTGCTGTGGTCAGTAATGACCTTGGACTTTTTGACTCTGACACTCACACTGCCCAATTTCCCCAAGACTTCTGACTTATTTAATCACGTGGCACACTTGGCCTCATGCTCCCTTAGACTGGACCATAGAGTTTGGTCTGTAAGGCTGGATTAATTTGACATTTTTAGGAAAAAATAACAAAAAACAACACCAAGTAGCTTATAATAAAAGGCAATTTTATTAAAATGATATGGAGCCTAAGGGCAAAAATAGAACCAAAACTCAGAAATCACTGCATCCAGGTAATGAAAATGCATGGAGAACCAAGTAGGATTATTTCTCTCTCAACTCTGCTTTTTTCCATGTGTCTGCTTCATTCCTCATGTTGTGGACCAGATATCTCTCTTCTCCAAACTGCTTAGTGGGAGACCAGTACACAGCTCCAAAATGTAACTGCCATACAGCCAGTTACCTGTACATACTTCAAATCCCATTTCCATTCTCATTCTCTCTCTTCTCTTTGTCTCTTTAATTCTTCTCCTCCTTTCCCCCAAATTCCTAGGTAAGAGTCTCTAGCTTATCTTGGTCAGGGCTAATCAACTATGGTTGATTGATCCAATCAGCTATGGCCAGAGGGACAAGATCATGTTCTACACGCATGGCACTATTGTTTTTATTTTCATTAATGGGAGCAAGAGGACCCATACAAGACATTAAATATATTGATGTATGCTATGCAGCTATTCTCAAAAGTGACATAGAATCAGAGTAGAAACAAGAATGGAAGGATAGTTTATGAAAAACTTTCAACATATATAAAAATAAAGACAATAATATAATGAACCCCATGCAAAGACCCAGACTTAACAATTACCAATATCCTAACATTTCAATATGTGTCTCTAAAAACTATGGATATTTACTCACAAAGGCATCATGCCATTACTACATACACAAAAAAATCAATAATTCCTTGGTATAGCCAGTCAATATTTACGTTTCCTTGATGTTTTGTACTTTTTTTATTTTTTTCCTCCCAAAACAGGATCCAAGTAAGGTACAATGCTGCATTGGTTTTATGCCTCATAAAATATCTTTGAATCTAGAACAGTCCTCACCCCTACCTCTGACTCATTTTTTTATGGCATTGATCTACTTGAAGAAACCAGGTCAATTTTCCTATTGATTGTCCCACATATATTGCACTTGTCTGTCTGCTTCCTTGTGACGTCTTCTAACTTGTGCTTCTGCTCCAATAAACTAGAAGTTAGCTACGAGGGTTGATTAGTTTCAGGCTTTACTTTTTTGGAATGTACACTTCATGGGTGGTACTGTGTGTTTCCTGTTTATTGCAGCAAATCAGTAGATACCCAATGTCTGTTTGTACCACTCTTAGTGATGCTAAGAGTAACCAATAGTTTCAGGTAGTAACAGCCAGATCCCTCCCTTGTTCTTTCTTTCTTTCTTTCTTTCTTTCTTTCTTTCTTTCTTTCTTTCTTTCTTTCTTTCTTTCTTTCTTTCTTTCTTTCTTTCTTTCTTTCTTTCTTTCTTTCTTTCTTTCTTTCTTTCTTTCTTTCTTTCTTTCTTTCTTTCTTTCATGTTTTTATTCTTTATTCTGTTTTTTATTGTTTTTCTTTTATGTTTTTATTCTTTTTGTTTTGTTTTATTCTTTTGATCCCTCCCTTGTAAAGGTCATTTTCAAGCATTTGGCTGAAGTTTTTACCCACTATAATCTTCGCCTGAATCGTTTATTTATGAGTTAATGCAGAATGGTGATTTTCATATGTCATCATTCCTTCTTCATTTATTATCTGAAATTCTTCTACAAAAATTGGTTAAGAAACTAAGGTTATATGGTTACCATAAAATATAGTTTACACTGCAAAGGCAAAATAAGTTTTTAATTATTTTAATTGCCTATATTCATAGAAAAGTGTTAGTGTTTGGTCATCTACCATGGGGACAAATAGATTGCTTTTATCTGGACAGAGGGCCTTCTATCTTTTTGAGTACAATTAGAAACTCATTCAGAGGTCCCCAAAACTTATTATCAGATTTAACAAGTCACTAGAAAGACTCACAGAACTCAGAAAAGCAGTTATACTCATGCTTATGATTTATTACAGTAAAAGAATAAAAATTAAAGTCAGCAACAGAAAAAGGGTCAGAAAAGAAAAGGCATGGGGTTTTCAGTTGTCCTCTCCCAGGATAGTCGTGCAGACAGCACTTATCTTTCCCCACAATTATAAGTGAAAATACACATAGAGTATTGCCAACCAACGACGCTGCCCCAAGCCTTGGTGTACAGAGTTTTTGTTGAGTATCTGTCACATAGACACAGTTGACCACCTGCATGGCTGGCCTTAGTCTCCAGCCCCTTCAGAAGTCAAGTTGCTACCATGTAGCCTGAGGCCTCACTATCAATCACATTGTTAGCAAAGACTATAATGGCTTGGCTCAAGGATCATAGGTAAACAAAGATACTCTTAGGCAGGACATTCCAAAGGCTTAGAGGTTACCTTCCAGGAACTGGGAGCAAAAGGCCAAACCTTTCTTTGAGCAAGATTAATCCTTTTCTGCATGATATATATTCAATGTACTTCAGTCAACTACAATCATTATTCTTTTGATACTTAAAATTTTTCATGTTGGCTCTTAGCTCTTTTGACATGCATCAGTCTTTGCATACCAACATGACTAGATGTTCCAGGATCAACTTGAACATCTGGGGTGAATTCTTTAGAGGAATGGAATTCCTCTAAGCTCTGGATTCTTTATGGGACAAATGGTATTTAGAGACCATAATCTGACCTATAGGTACGCTCATTGCTACTGAGTTTCATAGTTTCAGGCCACAGGGTGGCAAACTACAACCTGTATAGCTGCTTTTGCACTAAAATGGCAGAGTTGAATAGTTGCACTGAGACTGTTTTGCCTTCATAGCCTAAAAAATTTAGTGTTTTGCCCTTAAAGATAAAGTTTTATGACCTCTGTTTTAAGGTTTTTGTTGAAAAGAAAAAAAAATGAATTTATACTGATATTTTTAATTCAACTTTATTGTCAAATAATTTTATTTAGTTTCTCTAGTTTTATGTGTATCTCTTCTCTTATACTGAATGTCTAGGTTCTGGAATGACCAAATGTCCCAGTTTGCCTGAGATTGTTCTGGTTTAGCACTGAAAGTCCTGGGTCTTTGGAAACCTCTTGGTTATTGGCAAACTAGGAGAATTGTTCGTCATACTTGGTTCTTAAAAATGTCAGTATCAGTAAAACTATGATTTATCTTGCAATATATAAGCTGTGCAGGTTTGAAAGGATTTATGTACTATAAAAAAGCCATGTTTTAATCCTGATCCAATCATGTAGGAGCAACCTAAAATGGTTCTTTTATCTCTATTGAGTACAATAAGTTGGAAACTTGATTAGCTTATCTCCATGAGAGATGCAACAAATCAAATTGTGGGTATTAACCTTGGATTAGAGGGAGATGTGGCTCCACCCATTCCAGGTATGTCTTGAATAGTTTACTGAATCCTTTGAAAGAGGAAGCATTTTGTAGAAAGCTTCAGAATGATGAGAGATTCATGAGAGATGAGGGAGCCCATGCAGCCAGAGACCTTTGGAGATGAACATCCCTGGGGAGCTTCATGAACCAAGAAGCCTGGACAGAAAGCTAACAGATGTCATGTTCGCCATTTGCCTTTCCAGGCTAAGAGAGAAACCCTGAACTTCATTGGCCTTTCTTTGAGTGAAGATAACATCTTGTTGGTGTCTTAATTATAGACTTTTCCATGGCCTTAGAACTGTAAAGCAACTTATTAAATTCCCCTTTTTAAAAGCCATTCTGTTTCTGATATATTGCATTCTGGAAGCTAGCAAACTACGTAACAAACATATCTCATTTTTTTGCTCCTCACTTTATTGAACTTTGCAGATATTATGTATTTTGCAAATTCAAGGTTTGTGGCAACCCTGAATTGCACAGTCTATGGGTATTATTTTTTCAACAGCACCTTCTCACTCTGTATCTCTGTGTGTCATGGTCAGGTTCATGTGTCAACTTGGCCAAGTGGTGGTACCTGTTTGTCTGGT
Organism: Myrmecophaga tridactyla; assembly: GCA_004026745.1. NCBI lineage: Eukaryota > Metazoa > Chordata > Mammalia > Pilosa > Myrmecophagidae > Myrmecophaga > Myrmecophaga tridactyla. Next base: position 79,090 of record PVIY010003942.1, on the reverse strand, counting down.
TGGGCAAGTGCTGGCCTGTCTGTTGCAATGAGGACATTTCATAAACTTAAATCATGATTATGTCAGCTGATTCCATTTGTAATCAGCCTAGGGGAGTGACTTCTGCAATGAGTGATGCTTAATCTAACCACTGGAAGCCTCTTAAGGGGGATTCAGAAGAGACAGGTTCTCTTCCTGCTTCGGCTGGCAAGCATCTCCTGTGGAGTTTTGTCCAGACACTCCATCAGAATCGTCAACTTCCCAGCCTGCCCTACAGATTTTGGACTCTATGTTCCCACAGTTATGTGAGACACTTTTATAAATTTTATATTTATGAATATTTCCTGTTGATTCTGTTTCTCTAGAGAACCCTAACTAATACACTACACTGTGTCACATTTGAATTAAAATATGTACATTACTTTTTTCATTTTTGATATTCTTTTTATTAGTTATATTTTTTCTTTAAACATAGATTTTACTAATTCCAACATCCCAGTCTTTGGTATGACTTTGTTGACTGTTGTTTCTAATAAGTCTTGTTCATGGTGTTTTCTTTCCTTGTGTGCTTTGTTTTTACTGTAAGCTCATATTTTTGAAATTTGGTCTGAAGGAATTCCCTGAGGACTGGGTTTAAAGTACAATCCTAAGAGAGAATTAGATCTGCTTTTGTCAGGTGCCTAGAGGCACTATCAAACTGAGACCACTTTAAATGATCAACTTGAGAATTTTCCAGGCCACATGGAAGTATGAATTCTAGTCCCAAATAGTACGAGGGCCAGCTCTGATTACATATTATTGGGGAAGCTTTCTGTCTCTACCTCCTCCTCTCCTTGCTTCCATAACCAAAGTTAAGTGGGTGAGTTTTCCTCTGCGGGACTGGTTCACAGTTTAGATGATGGTGTCCTCTTTTGAGGGCCCAAAAGTAAGTAGGAAGGGTCTCTGATCTGGCTTCCTAGTTTGTGGAGCCTTAGGCTTTGTTGCCTACTTGACATGTAGCCCATTAAAACAGTAGTTCTAAGTCACCCATGAGTCCGCCCCCCTCCCACACACAAACAACAACAAAAAAAGATGACTAACAAGAATGCTTATGAAGTGGGTCCTACATAAAGCCACAGCCATAGGAACCATCAATAGACTCTAAGGCCTTTACTCTAGCCCCTTTTCTTCTGTACGTAAGTCAGTTGTTTAAGGCAAGAGTGTGAGAAGGACATGCAGACATGATAAAACAGATCCAAGCAGAGGCAGTGGGGCATGGAAAGATGCTCATCTTCTCCCCTTGCCCAGCCCTGGGGGCAGTCCAAGGGCCCTCTAGTCTTTGAGCCAACCTAGTTCAAGGGCAGCTGTGTTTCTTGCCCTTGAATGGAAAAGAACCAGTAGAACACGCTAGGTCCAAAGCCCACAGATCCATGTCTCACTGGGGCAGTGGCAGAGCTAAGGACAGTTCCTTTCTACTCTTTGCCAAAAGGGAGATGTCTCCTGTTCTTGCTTGCATTTTGGTGCCTCTTTTGACTCAAGAAAATCTCCAGCTTCTTGCTGTGTTTCAGCTCCTTGAACTTCTAGCTAGAGCAACTGGTACTGCTCAGATTCCTTCAGAAGTATCGCCAGTGACCCTGCTGGGCATGAGCCCACAGCCACTGCTTCAGGGCCAGGTATAGCCCCTGCTGCTGCTTTCATTCCTGCTGTGCCATGTCTTGCTATTCCATTCACTAAAGCAGCTGCTGCAATTTCTCATGCTCCTCCCCTGACCACGACCAGTGCTCTTCAATGGCTTTTCCACAATCTCTTTTTCTTTGATTCAAATGTCATTCATGAATCGATACGTTTTGTCAAATGGCTCAGGATTATATTCCCTGACAGATCATCAAAGTGGAGGTCCTGGGCCACAGTCTTCCTGATGGGGAAAACGTGATGCAAATTGGTACCTGGACCTTGGCTGACATTTCCAGAGGCGTATGCTTATCTGCAGTTCATGCATTTTGGACAGGTGGTCTAGACCTTGCTTCCTAGTGCTGTTTCCAGCTACCAAATGTTTCTACAACTTATCCCCTGCTTGACTCTGCAATTCCAACAGCTTCTCAAATGACATGTCAGATGTGTCCTTTTGCAGGCCAGGGTCCAGGCCCCTGCCATCTTTCCAGCCACCTGGGGTCCCATGGGGAGACTGGGTTGTGGCCTGGGTTCGGGGATTCACTTTCGGCATCCAGTCGTGTAAGGCTCAGAAGATGAATGGCCTGTACATTGCTTTTTTTTCCACTTGTAAAAATTATCCCTCAAAAAATTGATTAAAAACTCATAGCTGTTCCTCTCCATGGAAATCTTCAGTAAAAGGTGAAAGATTCATACTATTTGAAGAGAAACCACAGTATTATACATTGCTTTTTAAAAGACAATGCTATTGCACATTTAATAGACTACAATGTAGTATAAATATAACTTTTATATTCACTGGGAAACCCCAAAATTTATGTGACCTACTTTTTTTTCACTTCTAGCACCTTTTATTTTTCCTAGAATCTAGCTACAATAAACACATTTACTCAATTGTTGATATAGACATAACTACACAAAAATATTCTATATGCAACACATTGCCTTTATTACAGAGGTAGGCCTAAGGAAGCTTATAAACATTACAGATTATCCTCTGCTTTTCTATACTAGCCAAGCTTGCAACCAACAAACTATGTATTTTAGTAAGTACTGAAAACAGCTTAAGTCACGATCCCTCCTCTTAGAGGTGAAAAAAAAACAACTTAATTTCTGTCTTAACAAAACTTTATCCTGAACTATCAGATTTCAGCAGATGGAACACCAGAAATAGGATAAGACCAACTCAAGCCTTTTGCTAAGCAATTCAAGGCTGAACTTTCTAAAGAAGACAGATTTCTCATTTAAACTTTGTTCTAATGGGTCTCAAAATTCTGTGACAGATTTTTGGTCATTGTTTCCATTTAAAAAGTACTGATTTTAAAAACTAATAACTTAAAACTGCCACATGAAAACTGCCACAAAACATTTCTTTCCTTCTGAAAGTTTTATTATGCATTGTTATCATTAACCAGTCTTTTATCATTAAACCTAAATGGCCAATTGAGACAAACAGTTCTGAGACCATTCTTCCATCACTGCTTAAGACTGGGGTAGCAGGTGTTATGGGTAATATTCATTTAGCTTTCTGCGCTTTCTGGGCAGACTTGGTGACCTTGCCAGCTCCAGCAGCCTTCTTGTCCACTTCCTTGATGACACCCACAGCTGCTGTCTGTCTCATATCACGAATAGCAAAATGACCCAGAAGAGGATAGTCAGAGAAACTCTCAACACACATGGAGATTTCAGGACTTTGAGGCCATATTCCAGCTTCTTGCCAGAATGGCAATCAATCTTCTCATTCAGCTTGGCAAACTTACAAGCAGTGTGAGCTGTGTGACAATCCAGCACAGTGCACAGCCAGCACTGATTTGGCCTGGATGGTTCAGGATAATCACCTGAGCAGTGAAGCCAGCTGCTTCTATTGGTGGGATATTTTTGCTGTCACCAGCTGCATTGCCTCGATGCACATCTTTTACAGACACGTTCTTGACATTGAAGCCCACATTGTCCCCAGGAAAAGCTTCACTCAAAGCTTCATGGTGCATTCAAAAGACTTGACTTCAGTTGTAACACTGACTGGAGCAAAGGTGACCACCATGCCTGGTTTGAGAACACCAGTCTCCCCTCGGCCCACAGGCATAGTACCAATACCACCAATTAAACATCCTGAAGAGGCAGACACAGGGCTTGTCGGTTGGATGAGTAGGTGGTAGGATGCAATCCAGAGCTCCAAGCAGCATGGTTCCACTGGCATTGCCGTCATTATGGGTGAATTTCCATCCCCTAAACAAAGGCATGTTAGCACTCGGCTCCAGCATGTTGTCCTCCAACCAGAAATTGGCACAAATGCTGCTGTGTCAGGGTTGCAGCCAATTTTTCTAATGTAGGTGTGACTTCCTTAGTGATTTCCTCATACCTCTTCTGACTGTAAGGTGGTTCAGTGGAATCCATTTTGTTAACATCAGCTATTAGTTGTTTCACACCCAGTGTGTAAGCCAGAAGGTCCTGCCTGTTTTTCATATACCAGCTTCAAATTCACCAACACCAGCAGCAACAATCAGGACAGCACAGTCAGCCTGAGAGCTGCCTGTAATCATGTTTTAGTAAAGACTCTGTGTCCTGGGGCATCAATAATAGTCACATAATACTTGCTGGTCTCATATTTCCACAGGGAGATATCAATGATGATACCACACTCACATTCAGCTTTTAGTTTATCCAAGACCCAGGCATAATTGAAGGACCCTTTTCCCATTTCACCAGCCTCCTCAAATTTTTCAACGGTTCTTTTGTCAGTTTGACCAAACTTGTAGATCAGGTGGCCAGTCATGGTGGACTTGCCTGAATCTACAGGTCCTATGATGACAATGTAGATATGAGCCTTTTTCTTTCCCATTTTGGCTTAAGATATAGCAATGGTTTTCATGACACCTGTGTTCTGGCATAACCCTGTTGCGAAAAATTCACGTGACTCACTTTATTGAGGCTGTCTGGAACTGAACCTGAAATATCTCTGAGAGATGCCAGTATGTGAAATATGTCATATCTTTTTTAACCCTTTTAGTTACCCTTCTTCATTTCTTCATGCTTCTCCAAGCCACGCTCTCATGTCCTTTCCTTTTCACCTGCAAGACTCCTTTTAGTAATTCTTATAGTGCAGGTCTCTGATTAATGAACTCTCTAAGTTTCTGGTTAATATTTTAAACTCTCCCATTTTTGAAGGATAGTTTCGCTGGATAAAGAATTCTTGGCTGGCAGTTTTTCCCTTTCAGTACTTTAAAATACTTTAAATATATTTAAAGTACTTTACTTTAAATATATCATAATATTGTCTTCTTGCTTCCATGATTTCTAATGAGAAATCAGCACTAATTCTTATTGCAGATTCCTCATATGTGATGGAACACTTTTTTCTTGCTGCTTTCAGAATTCTCTCATTATCTTTGGCATTTGACATTCTGATTAGTATGTGTCTCAGAGTAGGTCTATTAGGATTTGTTCTGTTTAGAGTACATTGCACTTCTTGGACAGTTATATTTACATCTTTCATAAGAGTTGGGAAATGTCTGTCATTATATTCTTCCCCCTTTTCCTTTATTTTCTCCTTCTACACCCATGATGTGTATATTTTGCATGCTTTGTGCTATCATTCAAATCCCTGAGACCCTGCTCATTTATTCCCCATTCTTTTCTCTATCTGTTTTTCTGTCTGTAAGATTTTGATTGTCCTGTCTTCTAGTTCATGGATTTCTTCTTCTGCCTATTCAAATCTGTTGTTGTATGCCTCTAGTGTATTTTTAATGTCTTCTGTTGAGACTTTCATCCCCATAAATTCTGTTATGTTCCTTTTTATACTTTCCAATTATTCTTAATGCTCACACATTGTCTTCTTAATATTGTTTACCTCTGTATTAGTTAGGGTTCTCTAGAGAAACAGAATCAACAGGAAACACAAATATAAAATTTATAAAAGTATCTCACGTAACCATGGGAAGGCAGAGTCCAAAATCCACCAGGCAGGCTGTGAAGATTTGGATGGAGGGTCTGGACGAACCCCACAGGAGAGGCTCACTGGCTGAAGCAGGAAGAGAGCCTGTGTCTTCTGAATCCTCCTTAAAAGGCTTCCAGTGATTAGATTAAGCATCACTCACTGCAGAAGACACTTCCCTTGGCTGATTACAAATGGAATCAGCTGTGGCTGTAGCTGACATGCTCATGATTTAATTCTATGAAATGTCCTCATTGTAACAGACAGGCCAGCACTTGCCCAACCAAACAAACAGGTACCACCACTTGGCCAAGTTGACACATGAACCTGACCATGACAGTCTCTTCAGGCATATTTTCCTTCATCCTTTTGAATTGATTTAGTAGATTTGTTTGGACATCTTTGATTAATTGTTTCAAATTCCATATCTCCTCCAAAGTTTTAATTTGTTCCTTTTACTGGGCCATATCTTCCCATTTCTTAGTATGGCTTGTAAGTTTTTGCTGATGTCTAGACTTCTGATTATCTTGATAAGTTTACTTTGTAGGTCAGTTTCTCCTCTTGTCTAGGGTTTTATTGTTGATTGGCTGTATGTTAAGGCTCTTCTTTGATGCTTAGCCCACCTTATTCTATACCTTTAGAATAGCCCATGTTTAATCGGTCAGATTCTTTCAGTTCCTCTTTATCTGATTCTTGCCCTGGATATGTGGTACAATTTTTAAGATTGCACTTTTTGTGCAATTCTTTTCATCTCCAGGAGGAAGCTGCCTTTCTTCTGTTCCTTCTCCAGGAATCTTGATTTGTTTGTTTGTTTATCTATTTTACCTCCATAATTTTTTACACTCCTTTTATTGTCTCTAGCTCCTTTTTCCTGGAGCACTAATTCTGGGAGGAAGGTCACCCAGCTGACCTTCCAGGGCAGTATTTCCCAGCCAGAATAGGATCAGGGACACACAAAGGGGTCAAAGACTGGCTTCAAAGTGTCCAGGTGAGGGGATCAGGAAGGGCACCCAAAGCCTCTTTGATGGGTCCCTAAATCTGTGCTTTCCTGGCCTGCTCAGCAAATGTAGCCCTTCAGCTAACCAATCCCTGGAGCCCTGAGGAGGCATTACTTCTTTAAATCTCCACTACTTATTCCCCTGTTCAGGGCAGAATTGAAACAATGTTTACCTTTGTCCAAGGTGAGTTGAAGCCCTTGCTCAGATCCAGGACCCAGCAATCTGAACTTGTAATAAAAAACCATAGTCAGTGATCCGCATGCCCACCCATGTTCTTGGGGAAGAAGATTTTTATGTTCCTTTCTGTCCCCAGTGATCTGGCCAGGATCTGGACCCCAAGGTGGCCCACTGCAAGAGGGGGGATCTGGACTCCAAGGTGGCAGCCACTGCACACATATAACAACTGACTGTTCTTTATTGTAGTTTATCAGCCTCTTCCTCCTGCTGTACAGTGTCCTTCTGGCTCCAGACCCCAGGACATTTGGCTTCCACTGTTCCTGCCTGTTTTATGGCTGTTTTGGTGGAAAGATTGATTCCTGGGGCTCCTTACCCCACCATCTTCCCAGAAAGTTCTTCCCTGTATGTGAAATATATTCAAAATAGTAATACCAAATTGTTACTAAAAGTTGAACTAATGAATGAGGATTAATCTCGTCTTTTAGGTATGTTGGTAAACACTTTCAGAGAAAAATGTTTCATTTTGTTTTAAAAAATCATTTATTTTAGTCATCCAGCCATAGAAAATCAATTCATGGAATATAAATATTTACTTCTTATTAATAAATCAACATTGAATCATATCACACATAGAAAAAGAAGTGAGTGTGCTCTGTACTGCCTGGATGGTATTAGGAATGATACATTTGATAAAGAAACAACGTGGCATAAAAAAAAATGAAACAGCATCTTGGTGAGTTTAAAAAAAGATTGATGTGCTGACTATTCAAAGTGGAAGATATTGTATTAAGATTGTAAACTCAAATTCTATATTCTAAAGCCAGTAGAAATAAGTTTCCATATGATTATATGACAAAAGTGTTTTACAGTTACATATACATTATTTTAGTTTGTTTTCTCTCTTTTAAGGGGCCTATTTATTTTTAACATATAAAACAATTACATGATTTCATACTCAAAATTAGATATCAAATTTTATTTAGAAATGTCTTATCTGTATGCCCATGTCACCTACATTACCGACATTTTTTGTTTTTATTTGGTCTTACTTTTATTTTTCCAGTGGTTTTCTTTTGCAAATATGAGTAAATGCACGTTTATTTGCAGCTCCCATACTCAGTATGTATTACTGTTTTTAACTTACTGTTTTTACCTAATAATATACTCTGAAAATGACTTGGTATCAGCATGTAAAGATCTTCCTCATCTGATTTTATGACTGCATATTAATATTCCATTGTTGGATTATTACAGTTTATTTAGTAAGCCATCTATTGAGAAGAATTTTGGTGTGTCTAATCCTTTGCTACTAAAAACATTATCTTATGCCTAAATCATTTTGTATTTCTGCCTTTGATCTATCAGAGGGTAAATGCTTATGTAGTTTTTCTAGATATTGCCAAACTCTCCTCCATTGGAGTTGTAACCATTTTGAATTCCAATAAACAACGTATGAGATGTTCTATTTCATCTTAGCATCACTAGCCCAGTATGTTTTCACTTTTCATTTCCATCAATGTGATAGAGACTTGCAGTATGGAATTAGCTTGCATTACTCTTATTATGAGTGAGGATGGTAGAATTTGTTTTTGAAATAGGAAAAAAGGCAAACAAGGTTCTATGATGAACAAGAACCTAAGCATGCACGCAATTATTTCCTCCATATGTCAAAAAGCATCTTCACACCAAACTTGGTATACCCAATGTTCTCTTCCATCAATAGTAATTCTCTCCTAAACTTCCATAATTTCCAGTATTCTATTATTTACTATAATTAATAGCATATTACCCAAGGCCACACAAGTAGCAAAAAAAAGTAAACTTGGACTTGAAAGCATGTCTTTCTGATATCAAGTTCTTTGATTAGTATAATTCCATTACACTCACAGCAGAGCAGTGGAACTTGCAAGGGAGAAAAATGACCTGCTACAGGGAAATTCCATGGGAGATACAACTCAAGAGTGGTTGCACAGCTATGGGGACAACCAATTCAATAGGCTGAGCCTGCAATCTTGAGTCTTGCCTCTATGAAGCTTATTCCTGCAAAGGTTAAGCTAAGCCTATTGATAAGTATGCCTAAGAGTCACCCCCAGAGAACCTCTTTTATTGTTCAGATGTGGCCTCTCTCCCTAAGCCCAAGTTGGCAGGTGAATTCACTGCCCTGCCCCCTACATAGGACATGACTCCCAGGGATGTAAATCTCCCTGGCACATGGGACCTGACTCCTGGGGATGAGCCAGGACCTGGCATCATGGGATTGAGAAAGCCCTCTTGACCAATAGGGGGAAGAGAGAAATGGGACAAAATAAAGTCTCAGTGGCTGAGAGATTTCAGAGTCGAGAGGTTATCTAGGATGTATATAGATATCCCTTTTTAGTTTATGGTGTATTAGCGTGGCTAGAAGGAAGTACTTGAAACCACTGAACTGTGTTCCAACAGCCTTGTTTCTTGAAGATGATTTTATAACTATATGGCTTTTATAATGTGGCTGTGTGATTGTGAAAACCTTGTGTCTGATGCTCCTTTTATCCTGGGTATGGGCAAATGACTGAAAAAAAAGTTAAAAAACTAAATAAATAATAGGGGGAGATAAAGGTAAAAATTGGGTAGGTTGAAATACTGGTGGTCAATGAGAGGGAGGGGTAAGGGGCCTGGGATATATGAGTTCATTTTCTCTCTTTTTATTTCTTTTTCTAGAGTGATGCAAATGTTCTAAAACATGATCATGGTGAAGAATACACAACTATGTGATGATATTGCAAGCCATTGATTGTATAATATGGTTGGACTTATATGTGTGGATATTTCTCAATAAAAATATTTTTTAAAAGAAGAGTAGTTGGACAGCTTTTAGGCAAAGCAGCAAGATGAAATAACCATCTGGGATAAGACTACAGAGTTATATTGGTAAGGGAGGAGAATGAATCATGAGCACATGGTTCTATTTTTAAAGTTATATAGTTGAGAGATGTAATGATTCCCATAGATATTTAAGTGGGAGCAGCTGAACAGGGAGAGAAATTCACATATGGTTTATGATTATCATTGTACGGTGGTGTGCAAGTATTATGTTTGAAAGGTATTATGTACCCTAGAAAAGCCATGTTTTAATCTTGATTCTGTCTTGTGGAGGCAGCTGTTTCTTTTAATCCCTATCTAGTTTTGTAGGCTGGAAACTTGATTAGATTATCTACATGGAGATGTGATACACCCAATTGTGGGTATTAATTTTTGATTAGATGAAGATGTGATTCCACCTATTCCGGGTGGGTCTTGATTAGATTACTAGAGCCTTTAAAAGGGAAAACATTTTGGAGAAACGCCAGAAACTACCAAGCCTGGAGAAACGACGGAAGCCTCAGAACTGATAGAAATGTCACAGCAGAGCTGACACAGATGAGAACAAATGGAGAACAGAGACAAGGATATCTGGAAATGCTTGGAGCCCAGCAGACGTCACCATGAGATGTTAAGCAAGCCAGAACCTGGAGAGAGCCAAGGGAAGTCAAGAGATGAAAGCCAGCCCTGGAGAAGCAAAGTGAGGAACCCCCATACGAACAGAGGCTGAAAGCAATGGAGCCCAGGAGCAAGGGACCAGAGTGCTTTCCCAGCTGGCAGAGGTGTTGCAGACCCATCAGTCTTCCTTGAATTAAGATATCTTTCCCTGGATCCCTTAGTTCAGACATTTCCACAAGCTTAGAACTATAAACTTATAACTTTACAGTTTTTGAAAAAGCCACTCCAGTTCTGGGATATTGCATTCTGGCAGCTTGCAAACTAACACAGGTGGTAATTGTGAAAGTTAAGTAAATGTAATCCAGTTATAAACATGATAGGTATGCTTACATGGCTTATTCCATCTGAAATTAATATATAGGATGGTTTTGCTGATCAAAAAGGCCTTGGGACTTATAATCAGGGCTTATTCACACTCAGATAACACAAGCCAACAGATTCTCTACCTTTCCCAAGGATATCAGCTGATCAGCAGAAATAAAATGAATTTCCTCATCAGTACCAGGTGTCTGCTGGTTTAAAGGGGGCCAGGTGTCTCTGGCTAGATAGACTCGTCTTGTTCTTTCTTCATGGGGGTACATCAGGGCTCTCCTCTAGGACAGGAACTTCAAAGGACCTGCAGGTCTCTAAATCCAGGCCCCAAAAACTCTTTTCTTTCACCTGGAGAAATATCCCTTCTCTAAGCTTGTATATTTGGATATCCCTCCCACTAGCACCAGCTCCTCCTTCCCCAAAGGCACAGTGCCTGAGGATATAAATAGCCTTGGTTCTCAGTGGCTTGGAGCTTAGCCATGGGATGGGGTCCTCCCTGAGAGTGTCCAGTTGATTTCTCTTCCCATTGATGTCCTCTACTTTTCAGGTAGACTCATGAAAGTCTGGTCCTTTCAATTGGCCCACTGTGTCTGGACATATCTAAATTCATGCAGCACCCAAACGTTTTGAACACCGTTCTGGGCTAAGCATAGCCCAATCATAGGAAGCTCCAGCTGAAAATCGGCAGCTATTACAGCAAAAGCAGCGGTACTCCTTCTGGAGGAGACAGCCAGTAGCCAGAGAAGGTGAAAAAAAAAAATGGTGATATACGGTGATACATGAGACTACAACCCAGATCTGGAGAGGTTGACTTCAACATTGCAGCCACCACTGAAGAGCGTGATTCCATTGCATACTCAGAGGGATTCGCATCCATGTCTGTGAGTCAAAACAACTCACCCTCAGTCCATTTGTAGGTTGAAATGGCTTGGTCACTTCACCCCCACCTTTTCATTTCCTGGAGCTTGTGAAGCAGGCTAAGCCCTACAGACCTCGTCTCACTTCTCAAAGACAGAGCGGAAGGAGTATTGCCACAGACTCCATCAGGCCAGTTGCTTCCACTTCTCTCCCCAGAACTGTCCCTTGACTCAAGGCTGGATTTTCGGCTGACAAGGCAGCCTGGGATATGGCAGGGGCCTCCCTGGATCTGCCCTATTACCACGGCCCTCTGAATAAGAGGGACTGTGAGACCTTGCTGCTCAATGGAGGGGTGGACGGCAACTTTCTGTTAAGAGACAGTGAGTCTGTGCCAGGAGTGCTGTGCCTCTGTGTCTCGTGAGTAGCCTCGTCTCCCCCACACTGGAAACCTTATATCGAATGGAATAATGGCAATCAAATATACGAAGATGTTATTTCACTTTGCTTTGCAACCCAAATGACTAGAGCGAGAAATAGCTAGACACTGCCAGGGAGAGACGGAAGGAAGGCATCTGCCTGTGCTCTCCCATCTGCCCATCTCTCTCCCTGGTGTAAACGCTGCATGGTCAGACCCCTTGCAGCAGCAGAAGAGGGGCTGGTGGGGAAGGGAAGAGCCGCAGGTAATGCAGGAGGTGGGGAGGGAGGTGGGGTGTGGGCAGGTAGTGGAGAGAAGGTAGGAATGTGAGAAAGGCCCTTTTCTCTACAGGTCTCTTTATTTGGTATGGCAAAGGCCTTGCTTGAAATTTCAATCTGAAAGACCAAGCTGTCACTCCTTCTGTCACTTCCACATAAAAGTCTTAAAATACTGGTAATATTTCACATTTTTATTTAGATTTGTAAAGATTTGTACAGCATTTCCTTTCATCCTACTTGAGGTCTATAAGGCAAGGATAAGCAGTCACCATTTCATAGGTGAAGAAACAGAGACCCACCTTTCTCAAATGACTTTTTCGCATTAAAACTCAGCTAGCATTTCCAAAACATCTGAGTTAAGTGTAAAATTCCAGGTCTGGGTATTGGAGCCACCCTGCTGAAGGAGTTGTTTATACTGAGTTTAGAAAGCAATCCCAGGCAGATAGTGGAAGCCTCTTAGCTTGTATTCTCTTGTATTCTTGTATTCTCTCTTGTGTATTCTCTTCTTTTTAAAATGGAGACCGGCCAAACCTTTCCCCTTCTTCCTGTTATGCAAATTGAAACCCAAGTGTCTCCATGGATAAACTTTTGTGCTTCTTAGAATTAGAGTGCTATGAAGACAAAAATGATTGCCATGACTAATAGAATAGATAGGGATATATTTCTTCTTTAAATGGTGTTAGGGATTCAGCTATGAAACTGTCGTGGGTTATCAACTTTCATTTTCAAGTTGCAGTTGAGGTTGAGCATGTTTTCATATTTTTTTTACCCATTGGGAGTTCTCTTTTGAGAACTGCTTAGTCATTTCCTTTACCCACTGTTAGCTTGTGTTCTCTTTTTATTAACATTTTTCAAATTCTGTGTATAAAGATAAAGCATTTTTTCCAAAAAGAGACCCAGACACAAAGGAAAACTACAGACTGATTTCACTTGTATCAATTTGTACTAAACTAAACTATTAACACATAGAAACACGTTAAAGTAGAAAATATACTATGATCAAGAGTCGTACAGTCCAGGAAATCTAGGAGGTTTCAATGTTAGGAAAATTATTAATTTAATTGCGTATTAATAGGTCAAAGGTAACAAACTATATGACTTACTCAAATCTGCTTCACAAGTAGTAGATAAAATTCAATATCCATCTCTCCAGTTAGATACACACGCATGCTCACGCATGGATGCACTTACACACCCCTTACACACTCCTAATTAAAGGCCAAATGAAACACTAGAAAAATTCCTGTTACGGTAGTGAATGAGACAATGATGCTAATTATCAGCACTACTATGTAACATTTTCCAGGAGATACCAGCATGTGCAAATAAATAAGGTTCAAAATTGAAAAGGAAGATGCAAGTTTATTATCATTTGAAGTTGGTATAATTGTATACCTTTGAAATCCAAGATTTTACTGGAAAGAAAAATCAAAAACTCCTACTAGAAACTTTAAGAAAATTCAGTTAGAGCATGTGTTTCCAAATTAAAATGTAAAAATAAACAGCTTTTCTACATAGAAACAATAACCAGTAAGAAAGTGTAATAAAATAACTTTATATTAGCAAAATATATAAAAATAATGCTCAGGAATAAAGTAACAGGAAATGTGCAAGACTTAAATGAAGAAAACTTAAATATCTACTGAAGGCTCACAAGAAGACTAGAATGAGTGGAATGACTCAATTTTGGAAGCGTGTCAGTTCATCGCAAATTAATCTATAAATTCAGCATTTTCCAGCAAAAGTAACAGAATTTTAAAAATTTGTGCAAGGATAATAAAGTTGATCCAGGTGGGAGGAGGGGGCAAAGAACTTGCTGGAATAGCTGGAAATTTTTTGATAAAAGAAGGGGACAGAATAAAACTACCAAATATAATATATTATAAAACTACAGTAATTAAAAGCACTTAATAGTATTAAATAAATAGAATTTGGCATATGATTAAAATAGCATTTCAAATCAATAAAGAAGGGGCAGGCCACGGTGGCTCAGCAGGCAGAGTTCTTGCCTGCCATGCTAGAGACCCGGGTTTGATTTCCAGGGCCTGCCCATGCAAAAACAAAACAAAAACCCAAATCAATAAAGAAAAGAATGACAATTAATGATATTGGGACACTTGGCTGGTTCACATAGAATAAAATAACTCTGAATCCCGTTCTTACTTGTAGAAGTAAAATTACTGCAAAATGGTTCAAATCCTTATTCTATTTTTTTAAAAACAAACCTATGGGTATTAGAAGAAAATAGGAACTATTAAAAAAATACTGCTTTAAGTGGGAAGGCCTTCCTAAGTGACAAATAAAATCCAGACACCATAGATAAAAAGACTAGTAGATATGAGCATAGTAAAAAACTAAGATCAAAACAACTTCAAAGACAATTGACAAGCTGTTAGAAAAAAAAATAAATTGCATTAACACATAAAGAACTAAAAATCAGTAGAAAAATGGATAAAGTATAAGGGCAGGAGATTCTTAGAAAAAGAAATATATGAAAAAATGCTAGTTGTCACTCATAATTAAAGACAAATTAAAAGAATAATGAGATTTTTTTTTTTTTGCCTGTTGAATGAGTAAGAATTAAAAACTGTGAAAATTCTCAGTCTGCCATTAGAGTGTTGTGAAGCAGGCACTTTTGCACACTCTGATGCAGCCTCTTTGAATGGTAATGTGATGCTAAATATAAAATGTATGGAAATAACCATTTCACTAATAAAAATGTATTCCATAGTTATATCTGCACAAGTACATGCAAATTGGAAATAGTCTAAACGTCCATTAAATGTCATTCATACCATCAGTGGAATACTATCCAGGCTTTAACAAGATACGGCAAATCCATACATGATGGGGAAAAAAAAACATGAAAAACAAGCAAGGTGCAAAGTATGATTCCATTTATGTAAAAAGATCCATTTATGTAAAAAGATTCCATTTATGTAAATAAGTACCCTTGTCCTTGTATAGTCATATAAAATTTCTAGATGATATATAAGAAATTTGTAATAGGGGATTTAGGAGTGAATTGGAAGAAGGGCTGGGGATTCTTTTCATTTGAATAACTTCTTTGCATTGTTTAAATGTTTTACATGTGTATTTATTGCTTCTGTAATTTAAAAAAAAGTTTACAAAAATATAGCAAATCCCTACTATATCCCCAAGCACTGGGTAGGACTGAAAAAAATGAGATTCTAAGGAGATCCTAATAGATAACACAGTTTTTGTCAAGATGACCTGTATTTCAGTTTGTTAAGCTGTCAGAATGCAATATACCAGAAATGTGACGGCTTTTTACTGGGAATTTAATAAATTACAAGTTTATAGTTATAAGGCTGAGAAAATGTCCAAACTAAGGCAAAGGCTGGTGCCTTCCGGAGCGCCTCTGTTAGCTGGTCACAGGACTGGCATCTGCTGGTCCCTTGCTCCTGGGCTCCGTTGCTTTCAGCCTTGGAAACTCCTGTGGGGGTTCCTCACTTTGCTTCTCTGACGCTGGCTTTCATCTCTTGGCTTCCCTTGGTTCTGGAGTTAACCTCTCATGTGAAGATACATGGCGACGTCTGCTGGGCTCCAAGAATCTCCAAATATCTGTGTCTTTGTTCTCAGCTCTCTCTAAAATTTTCCCTTTTTAAAAGGACTCCAGTAAACTAATCAAGGCCCACCTGGAATGAGTGGAGTCACATCTCCGTCTAATCAAAAGGTCACACCCACAATTTGGCATGCCGCATCCTTGTGGAGATAATCTAATCAAAAGTTTCTACCCTACAATATTGAATCAGGATTAAAAGAAACAACTGCCCCCACGAGACTGGATCAGGATTAAAACATGGCTTTTCTGGGGCACATAATAATCTTCAAATTGGCACACAACCCAAAACACGTAAATCAATAAAACAACGTATAAAGTATAAATTCCCGAAAAGACAAAGTTTTATAGGAGTTCAGCGTCAGAAGACATAAACAGGAAAGCCTTCTCAGAGGAGGTAGTATTTGAAGAGTTGGTAAGATTTGGTTACACGGAAATAGGATAGAGAGCATTTCAGGGAGGAGAAGAGGTAGGAGTAGAGGTCTAGAAAGAGAATGCTTTACCTATAGATCATATAGATCATGCAGGGTTCTCGAAAGTTAGTTTGGGGAAACCAGTTTTTTGAATGGTAGGATGAAGATAAGATCATGGAGCCTTAAAATAATGATTCTGTAAATATTGGGGAAATACAGATGGCTTCTAGCAGAGGAGTGACAAGACTAGCACTGAATTTTAGGAACTTCAACCAGATATGGAGAATGTACTGAAGTTGGGAGAGGATGGCAAGAGAGATTGTTGTGCTGCCGGATGGGAGATGGTGATGAACTGTCTATGGTGGAGGAAATAGTGGGAACAGACTAAAGAAGGTACAAGGAATGTGATAGAGATAGGACAGGCTTTGACAAGACTCTCAGAGTAGGTGGTCTATATTTGGATTCTGTATGAAAATTGACACTCATTTTCAACTTTTTCTCAGTGTATCAGCCTGGCTTATGTATTCATTTAAAGAATTGATAAGAAATGCTAATGATAATAATAATAACAATAAATCAAATGGAGAGGCAAGAAGGAATGTTTGTTGGGCCCCTGTACATGATCAGGCCTCAGCCCACTGCCTGCTCATGTCACTGAAAGACAGACAAAATTTCCGGCACCCTCAGTCTTAAGGCCCAGGTCAAATGGCCCCCAAGGCTAAGCCTCCATAATTCTTTATAAAAACTAATTAGCACACAGATCAGTACAGGCCATTTCCATTCTAGTTGTTCAACAACTGTACATTCCAGGCACTGTGCTAGACGCTTTGTTGATGTCTTCAACACAGCCCAGAGGCTAGTGAGAAAAATGAAAAGGGAAGCAGATACTGAGACGGCCTGTAATGGCTGAAAGGGTGGGTCTATGAGCAGGTGCTATGGACACGCAGAGCCAAGAGCGACTTATTCATCAAGGAGTAGAGAGCCTGACATTGGGCTTTAGAGGATGAATTCTACATCATTCATTCATTTACTCATTCACTCAGCAAGCATATATTGAGAAACTATTGCCCTGGTGAAACAGCAATAAACACCACAGGCAATGTTCCTGCCTTCATGAATTTACAGACTAGTGGAAGAAGAAAATGTGAAAACAAAGCAAGGAGGGACAGAGACGCTCCTTTAGGTTGAGTCCGGGGAGGTTTCCTCTGAAAAGGACGTGTCGAGCAATTCATGCTCCCATATACAAAACTTTGTAAGAAAAGCCGAAACTACTACCTATAACAAAAGCCCCTTCACCTACACCTGTGCAATAACAGGCCCTGGGTAGGCAATTTCTATTATTATTATTATTATTATTATTATTATTATTGTGCTAAGCATGTTATGTACATTATCTCATTTATTCTTTGCAAAACCCTTTGCAGTAGGTGACATTATCCCTATTTTATGGAGAAGAAAACTGTAGTTTCTTATTAAATAACTTGCCCAGCGCCAAACTATTATACATTATTATTTTCCTTGCCTTACTAATGTCCCCAGTTCCACTGACATATGTTACAAGGAGTAACTTTGGAAGCCTGATATAAAGTGCACAAGCAGAAACTTGAAGTTTTGGCAGTGGCCCCTAATTTTCCTCAACTTGTTCTGCCTCCTGGGAATGAACATCTGTTCCTCTGCTACTTTAGAACAGTAATCTTCCAGCTTCAATGCTTCCCAGACTAAATGAAGATACTGTAGGAAATGGTAAAACTAAAGAGAGGAAATCATATAGAGAGTCAGTTTAGCAGCACATAGCACTGACCAGAAAGTATGTGGTAACCATGGACAGGAAATGTCACCTGATCTTACAACATGATAGAGCTTTTAGAAAACTTCAAAGTGCAGAAATCTATCTGCATTATACAAGCAGTGTGACCTCATGAGTGTCAGGAAGTTGGACCTGTGTCTGCCATTATAATCAGTAGTATCAAAATGAAATCAGGAGGTGCAAAGATTAATCAATGAGTGTGAAGAGAAAGGGTGTGGCTTCCTTTCTACAGCCAAAGGAAGGCTGCAGGTGAGAAGGCCTGAGCCCTCACGTACTGTAAGTCCTCCCAGAAGAGGATAATGGCAATTAAAGGAATTGGTAAAAGATGCCCTAGGGGTGATTTGCTGCTCTCAGATTCTAGGGTCTTTGGAAAGTCTCTAGATTCAGGAGGAGAAAAAAATTAATTCAAAACTTTTGTTTATAAAGAATGCAAATTCATTTTAGAAAAATCAATTCTAGAGAAGGATCTAAAGAACAGAAATTCCCTTAATCTCACCTTTCAGACATGACAATTTTTCATATTTCAGCACATATCTCTCCAGACAGCTTTATGTATTTGCATGGATAAGCAAATACATATGTACATAAATGGTTCATTATACCTCCTTGCAACCTGCTTTATTTCAGCCTATTGCAGGTATCTTTCCATATCAGAGAAAGGTGATATACATCATCCTTTCATGACTGGTTAGTATTTTATTGATGGGTATTTGTTGATTGATAACTTAGACATGACCATACATTTAGATTATTTCCTGCTACATTCTCATACTTACCTCTTTGACAGCTTCCCAGCTATTTCCTGAGGATAAAATTCTACATGTGAAATTGCACTTAAAAATTTTTATAAACCTTGACAAATTCACAGATTGTTACAACAAATGGTCATACTGATGCACACTCCAATCAAGAGCGGTGAGAAGGTCCAAGGCAAAAAGTTTTAAAATATTCTTTGTTTAAATTTAGTTTGAAATGCTAGTGAGCAATGAAAGGGAGGGGTAAAGGGTATGGTATGTATAATTTTTTTTTCTGTTTTCATTTTATTTCTTTTTCTGTTGTCTTTTTGTTTCTTTTTCTGAATTGGTGCAAATGTTCTAAGAAATGATCATGATGATGAATATGCAACTATGTGATGATATTGTGAATTACTGATTATATATGTAGAACAGAATGATCATATGTTAAGAATGTTTGTGTTTCTTCCTCGTCATATATTTTTTTAATTTAAAAAATTAAAAAAGAATTCTTTATTGACTTGGGTTTCCTTGCTTATGTCATGGCACAGAAAGTACAGAACACATAACTGACATAATAAGGCACAGTTGGTTTCATTTCCTCTGGCTGATCTTTTGAAATTTGGCTAAAAAATAAAACTAAACATTCCACATGAGTAAGTTTCCCCATAATGCCGGTCACAGCATGAAACCAGTTGCAAATTTGTAGACTATTCATGAGCTGACCATGGGCTCAGAGATCCACACGTAGCACCTAATATACTGACCACTCAGGACAAGACTAAACCCCATTAGAAAGAGTGAATCCATTTAGAGTTGAGCGGAGATCTAGAAGAACTGTATTTTAGCCTTTTGAATCTCAACAGAGAATTTAACGCCAAAGATTTTTAAATGTTCTTTATAAGCCCTGTTTATTTCTCAGATCTTAAATGAGGTCAAAGCTTTGCATGGTGTAGCCAAAATGGCAGCATTTCAATTCACTATCTGTTGGAAATCTTAAGACATGATTGAGTGGCCATCTGGATCTCATTCTTTCTTGTCATACCCAGAGATGTCCTCCACTTGTTGTTGCTCCCACAGTGGAGCTCCGGCCACCACATATGTATTGAGTACCTAATAGTAAATATAGGGAGCAAATTTTTTAACTGAATGACAAAGACCAACCAGAAAAACAGCAAAATCCTTATATGTAACATGAACTTAATTTGGTTTATAAGAGCAAAATATTCCATTCATATCTTTTTATGCCATGAATGATATTTACAGCTTTATTGAAGCATCATTCACATAAAATTTTTCTAAAAGTGTAGCATACAAAGACTTTTAACATGTACATACACCTGTGAAACTACCACCTCCGTCAAGATAATGAGTATATCCATTATCCTCAAAATTCTCCTTGTACCCTTTTGAAATCCCTCCTTACCATACCACTCACCCCACCAGTCCCCTAGCACCCATGATCTGCTTGCTGGCACTCTAGATTAATTTGTATTTTCTGGAATTTAATATAAATCAAATAATAAAAATGTGTACTTTTTCTTGATTTCTTTAATTCAGAATAATTATATTGAGATATAACCTTGTAATTACATACATCAATAGTTCATTCCTTTTTATTGTTAAGTAGTATCCCATTCTATGGCTATATTCCAGTTTCTTTACTACAGTTAAAGTTGCTGTGAATATTTAGGACCAAGTTTGTGTTTGGACGTATGCTTTCATTTCTTCTGGGTAAATACCTAGAAGTGGAATGGTTGAATCATACAGTCAATGCTGGTTTATCATTTTAAGAAGCTGTCAAACTGTTTTCCAAAGTGATTACACCATTTTATATTCTCACTGGCATTATGAATGAGTTCCAGTTGCCTCACATCCTCACCAACACCTAGCGGGATCAATCATTTAAATTTTAACCATATTAATATGTGTGTAGTCGTATCTCATTGTGGTTTGAATTTGCATTTCCATAATGATAGTATTTTTTCATGTGCTTATTTGCAATCTATACATCTTCTATATGTAGTTCTGTTAAAATGTTTTGCGCATTTTTACCTCGTTATTTATTTTCTTACTATTGAGTCTTGATAATTATTTACATATTTGGAATTGAGTCTTTTATGAGGCTGGTGATTTGCAATTATTTTCTTCCAGTTTGTGACTTCTTTTTTCATTCTCTTAACAGTATACTTCAAAGAAGAGAGTTTCTTTATTTTAATGAAGCCTGATTTGTCAATTTTTTGTTTTATAGATTTTGCTTTTGGTGCTATATATAATAAATCTTTGCCTAACTCAAGGTCACAAGATGTTCTCCTTTATTTTCTTCTAAGAGTCTTATGGTTTTAGGTTTCACATTTAGTATAGCCCATTCCAAGTTAATTATTGTATCTGGGTTGAAGTTAGGATTGAAGTTCATTTTAATTGACTATGACTACACAATTGCTCCAGCCCATTTGTTGAATATAATATCCTTTTCCTCATTGAATTTCTTTGGCAACTTTGTCAAAAATCATTTAACTTGTAGGTATGGACCTATTTCCAAACTCTCTTTTCTGCTCTGTTGTCATTTTTGTCTATCTTTATGTCAATAACATATTGTACTGATTCTTGTCACTTTATAATAAGTCTTGAAATTATGTAGTATAAATCCCCAAGGACTTTTCTTTTATTAAAAGCTATTTTGGGTAGTTTTTGTATTTTGTATTTTGTATTTTTTTATTTACATAAATGTTTTAGAGTCAGCTTGTTAACTATCGCAACACAAGACTGGTAGAAATTAAATTGAGATTGTATGAATGCATAGATAATTTTGGGGAAAACTGACATCTTGACAATATTGAGCCCTCCAATCCATGTAAACAGCTTAATCCCTCCATTTGTTTAGGACTTCTTTAATTTCTTTCAGAAATGTTTTATAATCATCAACATACAGATCTTACACATCTTTTGTCAAATTTATCAAAATTTATTTTGATGCTATTTTAAATGGCATCTTTCCTGTTGACCCTCTCCTTTATCCCTGGTCATATTCTTTACTCTAAAAATGTACTTTGTCTGATAATGCTGACTTTTTAAAAATTACTGTGAGCATGATATATTTTCCCACCATTTTTCTTTTTACCTATTTGCCTTTTCTCATTTTCTGTGGGCAGCATACACTCAGGTTTTATATTTAGTCTGACATTATCTTCCCTTTAATTGAGGTGTTTATACCATATATATATATATATATATATATTTTTTTTTTTTTTTTGCATGGGCAGGTACCGGGAATCGAACCCAGGTCTCCAGCACAGCAGGCGAGAACTCTACCTGCTAAGCCACAGTGGCCCGCCCTATACCATTTATATTTAATGTAATTATTGATATGATTGGTTTTAAATTTACCATTTTGGTATTTATTTTTTATTTGTCCCATCTGTTCCTTGTTTCCCCTTTCCTCTTTTACTGCCTTCTTTCAGATTGATTGAATTCTTTTATAATTCCAAATTATCTCTTTGAGGACTTGCTAGCTATAATCCTATACTTTTTAATGGCTGTTTCAGTATTTATGCTAAACATTTTTAATTTATCCTAGCCTACCTTCAGGTGATATCATATCTTACAACAATATGCTTTCATTTCTCCCACACCCCACCCAAGCCGTTATGCTATTATTGTCACGCATCTTATTTCTGTATATATTTTATAAACATTACACTGCATTGTTAAAATTTTTGCTTTAAAAGAAACAATTATCTTTTAAAGTGATGCTAAATGTAATTTTTTAATATTGTAACTTTAGCCACAATTTACAGAAATGTACAGTCTCTGGTATTCTGCATTTTTTAGGGTAAATCAAAATTTCTCAACCTTGGAACTGTTGAAAATGTGGGCCCCAGAATTCTTTGTTGTGGGGGTTGCCCTGTGCATAGTAGGATGCTTACCAGCAAACCCTGGCACTTAACCACTAAATGCCAGCAGCTACCACTG
Organism: Myrmecophaga tridactyla; assembly: GCA_004026745.1. NCBI lineage: Eukaryota > Metazoa > Chordata > Mammalia > Pilosa > Myrmecophagidae > Myrmecophaga > Myrmecophaga tridactyla. The sequence goes on along the minus strand of PVIY010003942.1, from coordinate 56,467 downwards.
CTCCCTAATGTCCCTAACGACTAAAAATGTCTGCAGGCATCGCCAAATGTCCCGTGGGGGGCAAAATCACACCTGTTTGAGAACCACTGGTATAGATCCAGATTTCCATCTGGTATCATTTTTCTTCCGTCTGAAGGACATCCTTTAACATTTCTTGTAGTACATGTCTGCTGATATACATTATTTAAACTTTTGTATAATTTGAAAATGTCTTTATTTCAAGTTCAGCTTTTGAAAGGTTTTCTCTGGATGTAAGTTTCTAGGTTTGTCAACCTAGAAGTATTTTCTTTCAATACTTTAAAGATGTTGTTCCATTGTCTACTGACATGCGTTGTTTCCAAGGAGAAGTTTGCTAAAGTTCTTATGTTTGTTCTTTTGTACATAATGTGTCTTTTTCTTTGACTGCTTTTAAGATTTTATCTTTATCCTTGATTTTAGGCAATTTGATTATGATGTACCTTAGTGCCATTTTCTTCCTATTACTTGAGCTTAGGGTTCATGGAGCTTTTTGGATATGTGTATTTATAGTTTTCATCAAATTTGGAAAAATTTTAGCATTATTTCTTCAAGTATTTTTCTGTGCCCACTTCAGGGACGCTAAGTACAATATATTAGGTCACTTGAAGTTGTCCCACTGTTCAGTGGTTCCCTCTTCTTTTTTTTTTTATTTGTTTCTCTGATTTTTAATTGGGTTATTCTCTATTACATTGCCTTCAAATTCACTAATTAATTTTTCTGCACTATCAAATTTGCTGTTAATCTCATCTGGTGTATTCTTCATCTCAGACAATGTAGTTTTCATCTCTAGAAATTTAATTTGGGACTGTAAAAAATATCTTACATATTTCTACTCAACCTGTTCTATCTTTCCCATAACTTCTTGAAAATATGGAATAATTTCAACAATTGTATTAATATACTTGTCTATTATTTCTGTCATCTGTTTCATTTCAATTTTTCCTCATAATGGATTCTATTTCCTGTCTCTATTCATGTTCAGTAAATTTTGATTGGATGCCAGATAGTGAATCTTGCCTTCTTGGGTGCTGGAAACTTTTTCCTAAAAATATTTTTGGCTCTTTGTTCTAGGAGACAGTTATGTTACCTGGAAATTGTTTCATCTTTTTTGTTTATTTGTTTTGATTTGTTAGTTTGTTTTTATTTGATCTTTTTGAGACTTGCTGTTTTAAAGTATTGTTAGGGAGGACAAAAGCAGCATTGAGTCAAGAGCTAGTTCTTCTATCCCATTACTAAATCAATACCCTTCTGAGTACTCTACCTGACCATGCCCCAGGAATTCTAAGTTTTTCTGTCTGGTGGGAATAAAAAACGTGTCCAGGCCAGTATGAGCTGTAGAGATTGCTCCCTTTGCTCCTCTTGGGTAGTTCTCTTATTCATCCACTAAAGATTCAGGGACTCCCTCTTCAGATATCTGAAGCTCTTTCTCAGTGCCTATCTCCCCTCTTCTGTATTTTGACTGTAAATTCTGGGTACACTGGCATCCCTGGACTCCTAGCTCCATCTCTTCAACTTCCGCTTCTGTCTGGGTTCTCTCCCTGTGCTGGTGCCAGGAAACTCTCTGCAAGCTGAAAATGGGCAATTGTGGGACTTCATTTTTTCCCTCACTCAGAGATCACTGTGCTGAACTACCTGATGTTCAGTGCTCAAAAATTGGTGTTTCATATATATTTTTTCCTAATTGTTCACTTGTTTCAGGTGGGATTATAAATTTTGCCCTTGTTACTCCTGAAAGGTTTTAAGATATGAGGTATTTGAGAGAAAGGAAAGTAGACGAAATGATTTTAAGTGAGTGTGCTTTATTGGGCAGAGCTCCTGGGCAGAGCTCACTGAACCCAAGATGGAGTGAGGTGAGGCTGCGCACGGGCTTTGGCGAGTGCAGTTTTTAAGGGCAGGGGTTAGGTGATGGCATGAAAGGGGAGGCACATTAAACAAAGGATTACTATGCTAGTGGGTTGAGCAGCGGTGGTTAGATGTCCATTGAGCAATGAGTGAGCCGATGTTTGCTGCATGAAGACCTTGGTTGTAGCAGTTCACCTCCCGTTCTGGCGTGACTTCACGATTCCAACCGTAGAGCCCTCCCTTATTCCCCCGACCTAACATTCCAGCCTTTTTGTGATAGTAGGGCTTCGAGATCTTTCTAGTTACTTCCTGCTGTAGTGGGATGGCGTGGGGTTATGGGCTGAAATTGTTGGGGTCGGGAGAGAGGAGAGGCTGGCTGCAGGAGTTTGGTGAGGTTGGCAGGTTTTTAGGGGATAGGGAAGGTTTTCAGACTCAGGTTCCCACGGGGGGATACTTTTCAGGGTGGTGTGGCAGGAATTAGGGCTGTGTTGGTGTATTTGGGTGAGGTTTATAGGGACGGCTGCCGAGAGTGGCCTATTTAATGACACACAGGAAACAGCGGGATATTTCAGGAAGTATTTGTGTTTGATTGAGGAATTACAAGGTTTGTTGGAGGATTTGAAGCCATGTATGCGAGGTTGTTGTGTCGGAGGTTTGGGCAAGGTGATTGGAGAGGCTTTGCTCAGCTTGTGAAATGTCAATAGACACCTGGGTAAAAGTAGTGTTAACGAGGACATATTTATGGCGTATTTCAATGGCGCCTATAGGGTATCGGGACCAGCCACTGTAGTATAGTTTGCCTTGGACTCCTGCTACCCATTTTATGTCCCAGGGATCTGCAATATTTATGTAAAATTGCTGGGAACTGATGTAAAAGTTACCCTTATGAGGTGCTTCATTATAAGCATCGTGTATCCATCAGGGGACAGAACTTGGAGAGGTTTACCCAGGCTGAGTTTCAGAGCTTCACGGGTTAGGGTGGCCACTGCAGCTAATGCCCAGAGACAGTGAAGCCAGCCGTGGGCAGTAGGGTCCATCTGTTTGGAAAGGTAAGCTATTAGAGTATAGGTTGGCCCCAGAGGTTGGGTTAGAACCCCCCACCGCCATTCCCTGCTTTTCATTAGTAAATAGAATAAACGGTTTGTCAGGATTTGGGAGGGCAAGAGGAGGTGAGTGAAGTAAGGCACTGCAGAGGACCGAGAAGACTTTGAATATGGCAGAGGGGTTGTCCAGAGGACTTGCAGGTGTTACTTTGGCCGCATTGTAGAGGGGCTTTGCTAGAACAGAAAAATTAGGGACCCAGTGCCGGAAAAATTCCACAAAACCCAGAAAGGATAAAATTTGTTTGGCATTTTTCGGAGGCTGGAGTTTACAGAGTGCTTGCTGCTTGTTAAGTGTGAGGTGTTGAGAGGTGGGAGTAAGGAGGAGGCCCAGATAAGTAACAGTGGAACAGGAAAGTTGGGCCTTGGTTGGTGAAACCCAGTATTTTTTTCCACCAAGAAATTTAATATGGTGGCCGTGGCTTCTGTGGAGGCATCTTTAGAAGGGCTGCAAATTAATAAGTTATTTACATATTGGAGAATAATACTGGGAGTTAGATTGCACTGTGTTAGGTTTTTTGGCTAAGGCTTGGTTAAAGATGTGGGGGCTATTGTGAAACCCCTGAGGTAATACTGTTCACGTAAGTTGCTGGGCAGCTAAAGAGTCCAGGTTTTCCCAGGTAAAAGCGAATAGATTGTAACAGGCAGGGTTCAGAGGTATAGTAAAAAAGGCATCTTTGAGGTCTAGGACCGTGTAGTGAGTAGTATGAGGAGGTATGTGCGAGAGAAGAGTATATGGATTGGGGACCACTGGGTGGATAGGAATAATAGCTTTATTAATTAGTCTGAGGTCCTGGACTAAACGGTAAGAACCATCAGGTTTTTTAACAGGTAAAATAGGGGTATTACATGGTGAATTAGTAGGTATAAGGAGTACTTTCCCTTTGAGTCAGTTGATGATGGGTTGCAGTCCCCTTCAATAGGTTATGGAAATGGGGAATTGTGGCCGGGAGGGGAATGAGGACGGGTTTTTTGGTTGGATAAGAACTGGTTTATGATGGGAAGCTGTTATAGGGGTGGAGGTATCCCACACTTTTGGGTTGATTAGGTGGGGTGGTAAGGGGTGAGTGGGAAGGATAGGGTCCTGGGCGGAGGTGGAGACTATACGTAGAGGCAGTAGTAGATCTGTGGGAGGAGTTTTTGTCCAGTGTAGTGATAGCCCTAACTTGGCAAGAATATTCCGCCCCAGTAGAGGGCTAGGACAAGAAGGCATTATTAAAAAGGAATGTGTAATAGGATGTCCTTCTATTAAACATGTGAGTGGCTTAGTGGTTAAGGGGCGCAAAGGATGGCCATCTATGCCCTTAACTGTGACCTGGGAAGGACAGAGTTGACCTGAATAGGAGGGGAGGATGGAAAAGGTAGCCCCCATGTCCACTAAAAATGATGTGGACTTACCCGTTACCTTGATTGTTACCCTGGGCTCTGTGAGGGTGATCGGGGTCACTGAGGCCGGGCATCGTCAGTCGTCGGTGGCCAAGCCCAGGACTGCCAGTGGTGGATTAGGAGTTGGAAGGACGGCCCCCCCACGGCCAGGTGCCGAGGGGCAGTCACTTTTCCAATGTCCCTTTTTTCCACAGAGAGGGCATGGTTCCTTGGGCGGTCAAGGATTGGGGCACTGGCAGGACCAGTGTCCGTCGAGGCCACATTTGAAGCATTTTCCTGGTGGTGGATTAGTTGTAGCTGGCTTCTTCTTCATTGAAGTGGGCCGTAGGGCCACAATCACGGATTGGGTTTGTAAGTTCGCCTTTCGGGGGTTTCGGGACTCCTTTTCTGCCCTTTCCAACTTATTATGTGTATTGAAAACTTTAAAGGCCAGGTTTACCAGGTTGTGAATAGGGGCCTGAGGACAGTCCTCAATTTTTTTAAGTTTGCGCCTTATGTTTGGGGCTGACTGGGATATAAAATGTGTGGCTAATATGGTTTTACCAGCCTATGAGTTAGGGTTTAAGCAGGTGTATTGAGAGAGGGCTTCTGTGAGTCGGCGTAGAAATGCTGCTGGGTTTTTTTAGGACCTTGGGTGGTTTCCCTTAGTTTATGGAAGTTTATTATTTTATGTGAAGCTTTTTGCATACCCACTATGAGACATGTAAGCATTTAATTCTGCCTAGTTCGCCCGCTTTTCCCTGCTGGAGTGTCAACCTGATATTCCCACCCTGGCTTTTGGTCTGGCACCGCCTCGGCTCCTACCGGCATGGTGTGGTCAGTTATATGGACCTGGTCGGCCTGGGCCCTGGCTGCACTGAAAATACTGTCTCTTTCATCTGGGGTTAGGGAAGAAGAACAGATTATATGAATGTCATGCCAGGTTAGATCGTAGGCATTAGCTAGATATTGAAATTCCGTAGTACAGGTGGTCAGGTGGCTGGAGAATGAATTTAGCCATCTCTCAATATTGGAGAGGTTAGTCAGGGAGAAAGGGGTGTGCACTCGAGCTAACCCCTCGGGTCCCGCAGCTTCCCGTAGTGGACAGAGTAAAGAGTCCTTTGAGCGGGTATGAGAGCTTATAGGTGAGGAGGGCAAGGCTGTTGAGGACACTGGGGGACTGGATGGAGATGGAAGGGGAGGATAAGATGGCGGCTGGAATGCTGCCGGGGTGGTATGAAGTGAGGATGGGGACAGATAAGATGGCGGCTGGAGTGCCGTTGAGCTAGGCGGGGAAAGTGAGGGATAAGATGGCGGGAGAGGTGCAGCTGGAGCAGAAGGAGGAAGTAAGGGACAAGATGGCGGCTGAGGCGCCGTGGAGAGAGAGAGAGAGAGGGATAGAGTGAGGGAGGAGGGGATTGTGTACAAGGATTTTGTGGAGACAGTGGCTGCTTGAAAAAAGATGAGTCACAGGGTTTAGAAAAGGAGAAAGTCTCGTTAGAGGAGAGGGAGGGTTTGGGAGTTTCCTTGGCTAGGAGAACTTGAACCATGGGGCAAGGAGTACAAAGAGAGGGATGGGAGTGCAGGAGAAGAAAAGCCGGGACATAAGGAATTTCTGCCCATTTGTCATTCTTTTGGCAGAAATTACGGAGGTCGTTAAGGACCTTAAAATCGAAAGTCCCCCCGTCAGGCCAATGAGAACTGTTATCCAACTGGTATTGTGGCCAAGCCTTTTTATAAAAGCAAGAGAGGCGTTTCGGCCGGATGTCTGGAAGCAAATTCAGTGTGGGTAAGTTTGCCAGCAGGCAACTTAGGGGAGTAAGGGTTGGGTTTTAGAAGATTTATTGCCCATGCTGAGAGGTCTCGCAGAACAAAGGAATGGCTCTAAGAACAAAGCACTGGCCCAGGGGCGTCAGCGTCCCAACGCCCTGAGAGAGTCCTCAAAGCTCTTATGAGCGGGTTTAAAGTCCCGTTCAGGTCCTGGCCCCGAGTTTGGGAGGGAAACGAGAAGCAGAGTGTCCCCACGGCTTCTCGAGTCCCGGAAAAAGGGTATGAGGCTCGCAGGCATCCCTGTTTACCTCAGCCCTCGGGAGAGAACCTGACATGAATTCACGATTTTCGGAGAGTAAGTTACGGACAGGCTCTCTGGGAACCGCGAGACCCGGCAGCTGGGCTAGGAGGGGAGGGACTTACCCAATGAGTGATGGGTGCAGCGGCGGGCCGAAGGATCCCTGGTCTCTGGCTATGTGGAGGAGGAGCGAGGGGAAGCTGGGGTGCCCCTGGCCGGGCGGGCAGCACCCGCGCTCCTCTCCCGGGTTTCAGCACCAAGATGAAAGGTTTTAAGATATGAGGTATTTGAGAGAAAGGAAAGTAGACGAAATGATTTTAAGTGAGTGTGCTTTATTGGCTGCGCTCCCAGGCAGAGCTCACTGAACCCAAGATGAAGTGAGCTGAGGCTGCGCACAGGTTTTGCAAGTGCAGTTTTGAAGGGCAGGGGTTAGGTGATGGCATGAAAGGGGCGGCACATTAAACAAAGGACTATTGTGCTAGTGGGTTGAGCAGCGGGTGGTCAGATGTCCGTTGAGCAATGAGTGAGCCGATGTTTGCTGCATGAAGACCTTGGTTGTAGCAGTTCACCTCCCCTTCCGGCGTGACTTCATGAGTCCAGCCATAGAGCCCTCCCTTATTCCCCCGACCTAACAACTCCATCTGAGTTAGAAGCAGAATTTCTAATCTGCATACTTTTAATATTTATTACAGAACACATAAAGTTATAATAGTAATAATAATGTCACAAATAGTGGTAGCAACAAAAATAACCAACACTTATTGAACACTCACTATGTGCAGGCATTGGATTAAGCTCTTGGCACACATGTTTTGATCATATAATTTTTATAGTATGATCTATCAGGGAAAATAGAAACAGGGTTGGGGGGTAGGGAAAGAAGCCAATATGGTAATGATGTGAAACAGGGACATGGTTTATCGCTTGCTCTTACTACCTAAAGCCAAAGTTTAACTCACTAATATTTTTTCCCCTGAGTTCTCTAATTTTAAAAATGTAGGCTCTCTATATTTTTTAAGATGAAAAAAGACAAAAAGAAAACCACTCGTGATCCTAGTGTGAGATAAGACTCAGGTCAGTCAGTCAGCTGACTTCTATAAGCTCTGCCTCTGATTGGTGGATAATGAGAGCATTTGGAGTCTCCAGGGATTAGTGAAAGTTCAGACACAGTATCAAACAACCTTCAGAAAGATTAGGGATTTTTCCTTTCCCTCATGCATACTCCCCTTGGTAAATGCTGCAGACCCCTTTGAAAGAGGCTTAGAAGAAGAGTCACAGGATTCCTCTGTGGTCACATTCCTTCCTTAAAGGAATCCAGGAGCCCAGCATCCCTCTCAATTAAAAGGCTCTAGGTTTGTAAACTGGCTTAGCTCTGTAAATTGGATAAGAGGCTACGAATCCCTCATCTGTGACTGAAGTCAGATTTCTGACAACCAGACACAGAATTTTTCTGTTCACCTATATATCAAGTAGCACTTTAGGCTGTCCATCTCATTCATTCATTCCTCAGAACCAAGTGGTCAATTAAACATCACCACAGCTCCACTTAGGTCAAAACACTCTCAAACCATTCCATTGTACCCATCATAATGGTACTAGTGCCCTGTTTGCCTCTCTTTTGAGTGCTACCTTCAGACCTCTACTATTCTAGTCCCCCATTATTTCAACCCAAATCAGGGCATCCAATTCTATTGTAGCATTTCCCACTGTCAACTGCAGCCTATAGAGGATAGTGTTTGAATCTGCTATGTACCCAAGAAAAGCCCTGTTCTTTTAATCTAATCTTGTGGAGGCAGATCTGTTGTTGGGTGGGACCTTTGGATTAGGTTGTTTCCATGAAGATGTGACCCCCACCCATTTAAGGTGGGTCTTAATCCACTTGATGAGGTTCTTTAAGGGAGAGGCATTTCAAAGAGAACTAAAGGGAACTAAGAGAGAAAGAAAAATGCTCCAGGAGAAGCCAGAAGGACCCATAGGTGCTGAGAGGGCCATTTTGAAATAACCCAAGAGAGCAGAGCCAGCAGATATGGCCACGTGCCTTCTCATATGACAAAGGAACTCTGGATGCCAACAGCCTTTCTTCGGCGAAGGTATCCTCTTGTTGATGCCTTAGTTTGGACATTTTCATGGCTTTGAAACTGTAAATTTGTAACTTAATAAATTCTCTTTGAAAAAGCCAACCAATTTCTGGTATATTGCATTCAGCAGCTTTAGCAAACCCAAACAGATAGCTATGATTTTCAAAGATGCTGATATTCTCCTCACAATGTATTTTTTTGTACATGGATTTATTTTTTAATGGTGGCTTCTACGGTCTTGAGTGGAGTAGGGTGGGGAGTAGCTAAGCAGTTTGCACACAATGAAAACATTCCCATCTTTCCCTGAGATTTTTTATTTATTTATTTATTTATTTTTACATGGGCAGGCACTGGGATTCGAACCCGGGTCCTCTGTTTCCCTGAGATTTTAGATTCCATTCTCCATGAAATGCCAGCCAGGGAAGTTTTGATGTTTCAGTTTCTTGAATATAACCATTGTTGAATCCAGGCTTCTATTAGCCAACCTGGAAGAATATTTATCCAACTTTCTGGTGTTCAAGCTCATCCTTTAAATTCCAAATCCTGGATGAGTATGCCCTTTTTGATAGATTCAGCCAAACTAATCTTTTATTTCATCCTTCTTGGTTTAATACCATTTTATCTATCTCCACTCATGACCTCCATACTTCCACTTTTAATAATTGGAAGGATTTTATAATTCTTTGAGAATATAGGCTGTTATCTCATGAATTAGACCTTGTCCTTTTATATCTTGGCTCTCCTGGAATCTAAGTCTCGAAGATGATAAAGTGTGGTGCGGTGCGGTCCAGAGGAGAAGCAGCAATCTCTTGTGAGACAACTTCCCCAGGTAAAGTCATTGTAAGATTTTTATCTTGAGGGAGGCTGCTACTTTCAACATGGAAGGAAAGGGTGCTTCCACCAGCAAGAAAGATTCAGGCATTTTGAAAGGTTCAAAGTGCTTGATCTCATCTGTTTCTGTCCCATTAATCAGAGCCCCACTCCTTCCCCTTCAGCGATCTTATTTTAGCATAAGAGACCTGGTGGGTTGTGCATTTAATAGGTTACACAACTCTGCAATCCTTATATTCAAGCTCTAGGCTTGATCCTCAGCAGTATTTGTCATACAGCAAGAGAGGAAAAGAAACTCTTAAAAGCTGCCATTGAGGTCACTGAGGATTGAGTCATGTCCTCCACAAAAGACATAATCAAGTCCTGATCCCTGGTCCTGTGGGCATGAATCCAGTTGTAAAAATGACCTCTGAAGATGCTGTTATTAGTTAAGGTGTGGACTCATTTCTGAATGGGATCTTTGAAGATTCCATTTAGATGAGGCCAAACTGAATAAGGGTGGGTCTTAATCTATCCAGCTGGAGTCTTTATAAGCAGAGGAAATTCTAGCACAGACAGTTAGAGGAAGCTACAGGAAGAGACCAAGGAGTCAAATCACTATGAGATGGGAGGGAGGCAGGGATGCAAGTCGAGGAGCTCCAGGGACTGTGGCAGCCAGCACCCAGACACTTCAGACTCTGGGAGAAACATGTCCAATTGAGACCTTAACTTTAGACTTCTAGCCTCCAAGACCAGGGGACAATAAATTACTGTTGGTTTACACCAACCTATTTTGTCATAGCAGCCCTGGTAAAGTAAGACAGAGGCTTTTAAAATTTTCAACCTGTGCCCTGAGTTGAACTTTTTTAGGGCTTTCGATTCATTCCTTTCTCTGTGGATAGCTCTTAGATCTATCAGAAGTAGGCAGACCACCTACAGTCTTTGTACTCATACGGCCACTACAGTGACTAGTGCCATCGCATTTAAAATATATATATTTTTACGGAGAAAGATCTACATACATACAGTCCATCCAAAATATACAATCAGTGGCCCAAAATATCATCACTTAGTCGTGTATTCAGCACCATGATCATTTTTAGAACATTTGTCTCAGTACAGAAAAAGAAATAAAAAGAAAAAGCTCATACATCCCATACCCCTTACCTCTCCCTCTCATTGGCCACTAGTATTTCAATATACCCAATTTTTCCCTTTATTATATATTTATTTTTGTCCTTGTTTTTTTTGGTTATCTGTCCATACCCTGGATAAAGGCAGCATCAGCCACAAGGTTTTCACAATCACACCATCACATTGTGAAAGCTATATAGAAAATCATCTCCAAGAATCAAGGCACAGTTCAGCAGTTTTAGATACTTCCCTCTAGCCCTCCAATGCACCATAAACTAAAAAGGAATATCTATATAATGTATAATAGCCTCCAGGATAACCTCTCAACTCTGTTTGAAATCTCTCAGTCACTGAAATTTTATTTTGTCTCATTTTTCCCTTCCCCCTTTTGGTCAAGAAGGCTTTTTCAATCCCATGATGCTGAGTCCCAGCTCATCCCTGGGGTTCATGCCCCACATAGTGGGGATGTAACATTGCATTTGATACTTGTCATTACCTGCTCTCCATTCCATGCCACCATATGACCCTGAGTAATCATAATGCCACTGGATGCTACGGACAACTCGTATCCCTCTATTTCCTCCAGCAAGAAGCTTATAATGTGAATATCTCATTTTCAGGGATTATTTCCAATACCAATTACTGGATCAGTCAGAGTCTCAGCAGAAAACAAATAATATTCTCAAAAAGGAGTATTGATGAGAATTTAGTGAAGGAACTATTTTAAAAGTTTGGCAAATTAAGAGGACCCAGTGAGGCATGGTGAACCCCTGGATTAGCACAACAGAAAGCTTTTTAAGAACGTTAAACCTGAAGGGGGAAGAAGAGAAAATGGTTTGTGAGAACTGAGACAGAATGGCTGTAAGAGAAAGGTGCACTTGCTGATAATGCAGCCGCTGCCTAACCCTTCCGTCTGATCCTGTGCTGATGGCCCCACAGGCTGAACCCAACCAGAAGACCAGAGGACAGAGAGCGCTGTCAATGGAGTCCATAGAAGTCAGAGCACACAGCAGGGTGGAGAAGGTTAGAAAGGAGACGTGGAGATATAGAGAATGTTCCAGGTATATATTGGTTTTGAGCAGACTATGTTTAAAATGCCTGGTAGACACCAAGAAGAGATGTTACATACACAGTTGGATAAATGGATCTGGAGTTCAGAGGTAGACTGGGTACAGGAATTCAAATTAAACTTAAAATATAATTTGATGAGAATTGATATTTTTACAATACTTGGTCCTTCCATTCAAAAACATTGTGTCTCCCTTTATTCAGTGATGTCTTCTTTCATGTCTCTTGGTAGGATTTCTTTATATGAACTTGACACATTTCTTGTTAAGATAATTCAGCGCAATTCAACATCTGTTTATTGAGCATGTACTATAACTTAGGCAATGTGCTAGAAGGAACAAAGCAGACATTGTGATCCTGCCCTGTGGAACTCACAGCCTTGTGTGAATTACAGACAACTCAATGGATAATTGAAATTCAGTATAGGTGAAACATAACTTTTTTCAGAGGTCCCTTCTAGTCTCCCCTGAGGCAGCACCTGTCCCACCTCCACCCCACACTTGAGCCCCCCAAAAGTACCTCACTTGAGGCATTCAGTTTCCTGAATCATCAACCCAGCTGCCATTACGTCATGCTGTGTGGGCAAAGCCTTAGTGGCAAAGAGGCTGTGGCTGGTTACCGTGGTACAAATGAACTGTCACTCCTCTTCTTTCCCCATTACACTGAAGCTGCAGCTTCCCCTTCTCCCACCTTCCCACACACACAGGGAAGGGAAAATCAAGAATGCAAATCTTCAAGCTATATTTGTTCTTAGATCTGTTTCTCAAAGGATCAAAAACATTTTCCTGAATATTTTTTAAAAAGTAAAAACCTTCCTAAAAAAAAATTGTAAGAGAACCAAAACATAGCCTTTACCTCAAGATGTGGTATTTGAAGAGGGATGAGGTTGATGGAAAAATAATCATTGTTTTGTTTTTGTCTGTTTGGATAAAGGCTGTCTTAGAGCAGGTGGAAAGCATCTAAAAATCTATAAATTAAACCACTGGCATTTCTAAAGGTTTAATTAAAAAATGTATAGCTTGCTTTCAATAAAGAGATATCAGCTTTGCCAAAATGTTCAAAAGAGACTTTTTGAAATTGCAGAACAAGAGATGGGCTTGTTGGAAGAAAAATGCATCAAAGGAAAGCATTTGGTGTTAACTGCTACTTATGTCCTCGCTATTCTCCAGCTAGCATAAACAAATAGAGCTTTCCCAGTTGCTGGAAAAACTTGCAGAGAAAAAGCCCTCAGAGCTCAGTGATGTCACTACTACTGTACCTCTGCTTCCTGCATCTTTTTAGCCTTGCCTCTGTCCTTCCTTATCCTTACTTCAAAATATAGCTTAAAAATTGCTTATTTTCAACTTTTCATGCCTGATTTCAATTTACTCAATTTTTTGAAGTGTTTCATTTGTGATTTTTTTATGTGCTGTATTTTTAAAGACTTTTAAAATTGTATAATATATATACAAAGCAAAGAAAGAAAAAAGCAATAGTTTTCAAAGCCCTCTTCAACAAGTAGTTACAGGACAGATCCCAGGGTTTGTCATGGCTACGATTCCATCATCGCAGATTTTTCCCCTAGCTGCTCCAGAATATAGGAGGCTAGAAGGAATAAATATTTCTTTCATCATCACAGTCGACTTCTTTTTTTGCGTGAAAAATAACATATATACAAAAAAGCAATAAATTTCAAAGCACAGCACAAAAATTAGTTGTAGAACAGATTTCAGGGTCTGATAAGGGTTACAATTCCACAATTTTAGGTCTTCACCTCTAGCTACTCCAAGATACTGTGAACACTGTCTTTTAATTTAATCTAATAATAGTTCATATTAGAAAAACATGTATTTATTACCTCATTTTTAATAGTTTGTATTTTATCAGATGTTTTAAAATCTATGATTTTTTTATATTTTAAATGTTTAGTTTACTTATTTTTGCTTTTTAATAAATAATAAAATATTGGTATTGCCATTTTGTTCCAATATTGCCAACTCAAAGAGCAGAAATTTGGGTTCATAGATTTCACACATTTCAGCTGTATTAAATTTTGCCAAATTGTTCTCCAAGACATTTGTATATAATTACATTCCCTTCAACGGTATATAGAACCTTCTATAGCTCTACATGACAGCCATTTTTTTGGTACTATTAAGCACATATCTTTGCAAATCTGGTACGAAATGTTATCTTATTGTGGTTTAATTTGTATTTTTAATTGACAGTGAAGTAGAGCATCTTCTCATATGTTTATTGGCCATTTCATTTGTGTTTTTCTCCTTGTAAAGATATGCTTAAACATAAACATAGACATATTGTCTCCTAGTCTGTGAGTTCTCTTACTATTTTAGTGATGTATTTTGATAAATATGTTTTCATTTGAACATAGTGAATTTATTAATCTTTTCTTATGGCTGGACTTTTTGTGATTTAAGAACTTTTTAACTCAAGGTCACTAAGTTATTCGCTTATATTTTATTTCTCCTCAAAGTTCAATGTTTTTCTCCTTATAATTAGGTCTTTAATTAGAGTGCGAGGTAGAGATCCAATTTTATTTTTTCCATATGAATAACTTGTTGTCCCATTTCCATTTACTAAATAGTCCATCCCCTGCCACTGCTCTTCTCTTTCAGTTCTACTATATATCAAGTTATCATATATATGGATCTGTTTCTGGGTGCATTATTCTGTTCTGTTAATATCCTTTTCTACTCCCAGACCAATTCCTCCCACTCTAAATTATCGTAGCTTTGCAAGAACACATGAGACTGGTTAGGACAGGAACGCCTCCCCTTCCAGCTCCACTCTCCCACCATGACACGCATACAAACACACACATCTTTTCTTCTTCAAAATGGACCTGGGTATTCTAAACCCAGATTTTTGTGCAGAGGAATGACATGATCTGATTCACATCTGTTTTAAAGGCACCACCCTGGCTGTTGTCTAAAGAACAATAGTTAACAAGGAAAGAGTTGCTGGAACTATGCCCTTGACTAGATGATAGAGGAAGGCAGTAGAAATAGGAGGGATTAGGCTTAGAAAACAACCTGCAAAGTTCAGCCATGCTAACACGGGTGGAGTAATGAGCACAGATACTAACAGGTGCTATAGGGGCATTCGGGAAATTCTCTTCTGCTTGCTTTAATCTTCCCAGTAAAGTCATCAGTTAAGAGTAAGGATGGGTCCAGAAGTGTAGGAGCTTTCAGGAGAAAGAATAAAATTGCCAGGAGAGTGGGGGAGTAAATGATTGCCTGGAGTCATTAAGAGCCCACTTGAGGTTTCTGGTCATTAATTTAAACTGAGACCAGTTTATGTGAGTGACTTTGAATTATTCCCCAGACACATATGGTTGCAGAAGTTTTGCCAATTGCCATCCAAATAAAAGATGGGAAAGGAGTAGATGGCGTAAGTGATAGAAAGATCATAATGGCAGGTGGGGAATTGAAGCTTCATGCAGAAAGTCAGGAGGGTAAGGAACAGTGAAAAGGTGGCAGGATCAATGGATCAGAAGGTTCAGAGATCCAAGGACCCAAGGGATTATTGGGGTTAGCATATTAGAGGGAGGATCTGGAAAGATGGGAAGTAGTGAAAAGAGAGTAGAATGCATGAAATTGAAATTATAGGTGATGTTACTGGCAACTAAAAGGTCAAAGTTTTGAGCATGCAACCTGTAATGCTGCCTTGGTTTAATGTTCTGCTGTTGCCATCTCAAAATTCCTAGTAATTTTTCCAAAAGAGGTCTTACATTTTCTTTTTATATGGGGCCCCACAAATTATGCAGTTAGGTTTTTAACGAACATGGGTTGTGAGTGACTGAGGTAGCTGGGGAACGAGATCATTGAAAGATCTGAGATTATGGGCCAGAGAAATTGAGGTGTTGAAGGATTATCTACATGTGAATTGGAGTAGTGAAACATTTAGACAGGGATAGTACTGAAGATAGTGACAGCAAGAGAGGAATTAAAACCTGGAGAAATGATTGATAAGAACCCAGGGTCTAGGAGGTGACAGCTACAATGAGGCATGGGGGTGATAGAATCTGATGATGTGAAACTCAAAGCTGAGGGTTCACAGGGAGGAGGGAAGCAGAACTGGAGAGACCACTGGTCTCCCATCCAGGCCCCATAATGAAAGGGTTGTGGGAGAAAGAAACAACTTTTCAGAGAGTAGCAGGGGAAGCAGTGACCTCAGGGGACAGCCAAGCTTCCTTTAGAGCAAGGAGGAGAAGGGATGATTAGAGACTAGGTTGACAGTATAGGGGATTTGGATGGTGGTAGACCTGGGGTTCCAGAGAGCCCAGCAGTAGGGCTTCAGGAGTTGGGGAGAAAGGGACACACAGAGGCTGTACACAGACTTGTGAGATTTGAATGCTGGAGATAAAGATGACCCGAAGGACTGACAAACAGGGTCAAAGGGCACAATGAGACTAGCTCCATGGGGTCAAGGCAGAGAGAGTGGAGGCAAGGCTGTGAGTGTGGGAAGATGGCAAGAGGTTCCTTCTAACTGCTGGTGTTGGGGGCAGAACACCAAGAGGGAGCATGATCTTTTTATGTCTATTTAGTGTGAATGTAAAGTGAAAAATCATGTTTCTTTAACAGTTTTGTAAATCCCTTTTATAAAATAATAAGTAGATCAGAGGCATTAAAATAATTTTTATGTTTACCAAAATAATACCATAGTCATACAGTGTGGATACCAATCTAACCTCTCTGAAATCTCTTATAGCACTCAAAAATAAATGCACATAGGTATAGCAAGTTCAATAAACCAATTTATTGTAAAGGATTATTGTGATGGTTTGTTATTTCCTTAAACAATACTTTGCAAAGAATAAGGCCATATCTGAACAATGGCTATTATGAAAACCTGAAATATATGGCTTTTGGACTAATTAACATAGGACCTCCATTCACGTTATTCTTTATTCTCCTCTGGTGAAGATTCTCTCAGGCTAAAGTTCAAAACTGTAATTAGAAATAAAGTCATTTATTTAAGAACTTGATAGGCTATACAATATCTCTATTTCAAAAAAACATATGCAATCAACCAAATGCAATGTATGGACCTTGTTTGGATCCCAATTTGAGCAATGTGTCTGTGAAAAGACATTTTTGAGGCCTCTTTCCAGATTGTGGGGTACTTTGGGACACAGGTGTCACAGGTGAATGAAGAGTCACATAAAATTCTGTGTTGCTTGCATGTGTTTTGGGGACACCTACTGGCTTATTCTGTTTTCAGGAAACCTCACAAATGGATTAGGGATTTAGTCAATTGTCAGTCTCCAGATAAAGTCTCCTATAAGTAGCTTAAAGCTATAAGTTCCTACCTGATTTATCACTTTTTACTTACTAATTTAGTAAAAATATTAGTCAATTAATTCCTTGACAGGGTGCAGGGATTGGGCTTAAACATTGCTCGAACTTCATGTCAATGTCTTTGATTCTCATTTTTTTTTTTACATTTTAACATTTCTGTGAAATCAGAACATGTCTAACAACTAGTTGATGGAGACATTTAATTGTATGCATTTTCTCCGCAAGCCATTATTGTTGATAAAGTTCCTTATAATGGATAACATCTTGGAATTGAACAAATATGGCTATTTTGCTATTACTTTGGAAATTGCTAGATTGGGTCTGTTATCTAACTTAGCCAATGGCTACTGTTCCAGTGTGGAGCAAGAGCACAGTATATCATTTTTTGGACAAATCCCCAACATTCTATAATTTAGTTATACTCACACCTCTAATATGGACAACAACAAGCCATTAAATAAACAAATCAGACATGGCCCCAAAGTGTTTTATATGTTGTATGAATTATAGCTAAGTGAAAAAACTGGAGAGAAAAACCAAGACCATGGAAGTTGTAGCTTCTCTTTCCTTATCTTCCTTGTTACAGCCTAGCCTTCCCTTTTAGTTTCCTGGGCTGCTCAAGCATATCCCATGAAATGGATTGACTTAAACAATGGAAATTTATTAGCTTATTGTTTTGAGGCTAAAAGAAAGTCCAAATCAAGGTGTCATCAAGGTGATACTTTCTTCCCTACGACTGTGGCATTCTAGGGCTGGCTGCAGGCGGCCTGGGTTCCTTGGCTTGGCACATGACAAGACATGTGGCTGCATCTCCTGGCTTCTCCCTTCTCCTCTGGGTTCAGCTTCTTGCTTCCTGTGCCTTTCTGTCTCTCAACTGAAATCATTCTGCTTATACAAACTCTAGTCATACCATTAAAACTCCTTCTAATTTGGCTGGGCCACACCCTCCTTAACTGAAGTAACCTCATCAGAAGGTCCTGCTTACACTGAGTTCACACCCGCATGAATGTGTTACATTTAAGGACATGTTTTTTGGGTGTACATACAGCTTCAAACCATCAAACCATCTGTCATCAGAATAAGGGCCTTCATTTTAAAAACCTGGTTCCTTCAAATTTCTGCAGACGAGAGGGCCTGAAAATGATCAGTTTCTTTTTGGGTCCAAGATTGACAAACACACTGTAGACAAAGCATAGGGGTAGACATTCCCTGGATCTGAGTGCAAGAACATCATAATTCACACTGTGATCCTCTTTCCACAGGTTTAAAAATTTCGTCTACACATACCGAATCTTCAAATATGGGTATTACAAGATACAGGTAAGAACACACAAGGACTCCCACAAAAACAGCAACAGAAATCCAGGGGGAAAGCTGAGATGATCTGTGGAACCTGACACATTACCATGTGGTGGTAAAGGGAAGCACCATACAGAGTTAGAATCAGATCAGTAGTTCACCTTGTCTTTCTCTGAGAAAGATAAGAAGAGAGTGGAATTGGGAGACCACAACTATTGATCTTCAAAAGTGCGGAGGCACACAACCTTAGTTCCCTTAATGGTCAGATTTGCTGACCTGGACCTCATGTAACACCATGGTTGGGTTAGAAGATTGAACAATGGCCAGGATGAGGCTGGTAGGGGAAGAGGGGAGAGGTTTGAAAAGTCTCATCATTGTATGAAATGATAAAGGAACACAGAGTCAGCTGGAACTCTTGGGGATTTGTTTCATTTTTCTGGTTTACTGAGGCCTAAACAGAAAAACCTTTTGGCTTCTTTCAAATTTAGTTTTCTGGCTTGGGAGTATAATAAACATAACTGACTTCTGAATTACTACCAGAGAGTCCTGAAATAATCTTTCTGAAACATTTAACAGGTTCTTCACTGCAAGCTTTCTCAGAATCTTCAATATACTAATGTGCATTGTGCATAGCTGAGAGACATTAGAATATGAAATGATGCCCAAACCCTTTATATGTTTTTATTTAGTTTTCTTTTCATATAAAAGACATTATTAAAACAACTGGCAAAATTCGATTAAAGTCTATAGATTAGCTAACGATATTATAGCAAGGTTAATTTCCTGATTTTGATAACTGAATTGTGGTTATCTAATATCCTTGCTTTTTAAGGAATATGAAAGTATTTAGGGTTAAAGGGACAGTGTGTTTGCAACTTACTCTCAAAGAGTTAAAAAAAAGAATCCATATCTAGAGAAAATGAAAAGCAAATAAAAAAATGATACCTGGAATCAAGGTGAAGGATATATATATATATATATGGGAATTTTTTGTACTGTTTTTGCAATCCTTATGTTAGCCTGAACTTATTTCAAATAAAATGTTTTTTAAAAAGCAGCTGATTTAAACACATTCTTCTCTTTGCAGTGTGTAGTTGGGGAAACTGGACAATTCCCTGGTACCCAGAGCTTTTTCTTGCCTGGACAAACCCAGGGAGGCATTCAAAGCAGTTTTAACTCAGATGCAGAGTTTGGGAGGAGCAGCTTTAGGGTGAAGTGACAGCATCATAGGGCCTTCCTGCAGACCATCGAAACGTCAGCCTGCATTTCCGTAACGGAGGTTAACAGGCAACACGTCAGAGAGCTTTAGATCGCCGTCCTTTTTGTGGCCAAATATGTTAGCTATGTGTGACCCCAGAGTGATCATCAAGAAGCAGCACCTAAAAGCAGAGGAAGCAAATTATTTTTGTCTTTTCATTATTTCTGTAAAATTATATTTGAAAAATACTCCTTCGTTTAGAGCTGGTAAGCAGGAAACAACTATTTACAATTTACCTGAGTCATGTTGACATTCCCACTTTCAGTTGAAATTAGGATGTTTTTGTCTTATTTCCTCTCAGGGAGATTCTGAATTTCTCAAGGATGTGAACAGCATATTTTTGTGTCTCCTATCAGAGGTTCACCTCTGTCAGGCCCCTCAGATGGCAAAACCTGTCAGCAAGGCACAGGCCTGCTTTGTAAACCCTTACAGGGGTTCCTGGGCAAAGGTCATGGATTCCTTTCACAGTTGCATGCTATTGAGTAGTCTCCTTTCCTGTATTTTTGCAGACTGCGGAAGGGATTAAAAAACAGATCTTTCCAAACCTGGAGGAATTGATCTCCAAATTTCAAAAACCAAATCAAGGACTGGTGTTTCATCTTTTAAACCCAATAAGAAGAGCCAGACCTTCCCTGAGATGGAGAAGATTGGAGAAAAATTTGTACGGTATTTCTGGGAAACACTATCATAGGGGAGTCAGGAAGGAACCTTTGTCCCATATCCACCCCTGGCCTGCTTTGTTGAGTCAGTTCTGAGAAATGCTCTTTTCTGTGATGCTCTCTCTAAAAAGCTTCATCCTACTAAAAGCAATTCCTATTTTATTGGGAAGTGGTTCTCCTGGCCCTTGAAGATGACCAAGACATGGCGCTTTCTGTGCCACATACCCAGGGTAACAAGAATCATTCCTGGGCAAAGCCTGACTTCAGATTCATTTTGAAGGCAGAATTTTCAAATGCGAAAAGTATCTCAACTGCCTCCTCAAGGCTTATCCTGTTAAATATTAATCAATATTTGCTAAGCCTCCATTGATAAACTGTCAGGTCACAAATGATTCCAAAAACACCCCGAACGGTATTAAGCCATGGTAAAAAATGAGAGATGGCAAGTAAATTTGGATGCAGAGAATCCATGCTGAGTTCTCACAAACCGTATCACCAACAGCTGCTCTTGCTTACCCACATCTCTTGAACTCAGCCCTCACAATATCATCTGGTTAGATCAGTTGCAGCTCAGTAAGCACATGATGGGGCTGGGAGCAGATATGGTAACTAGGGGGAGGTGGGGTTGGGGGGTGGACAGAGAATTCTGTGGAACCTACAATCGCCCCACATCCATTCTGCTCTGTTGACAGCAAAGTTGCCCCTTAGGCTGCCACAACAAGCTTCTCGCTTCCCTAACAAGATTAGGGGTGTTGGTGATTAAAATGAAATTTCCTCCCCTACCTTTGTTTCATTGTCTCCCATATCCCCAAGCAGGGGAGTGTACACCCATGTATGCACAAAATCATTTTCTATAGTCCCAGTGCTGATTTAGTCACATGATGACTTTCCACCAAAACCTATAGAAAAAAAATGGAAATTTAACAGGTAGCAGAGCCAGAAACCCAGGGAGGTACCTGTGCTCCAGCCTTTAGGTCTCCAAGCAAATTCAGATGAGGAGCTGGAGGTGGTAGGGATGGTGGTAATATTTTTTGTCTCAGTAATAATAAAAATAATCACAAATTCCAAGAGTGGCACCCTTCTGAGATCTTCCCCATGAACTAGGCAAGAGTTCCATCCCACCAATTTTCCATGCTTGATTAGCCCCTGCCAGAGAGAGCTCACAATTCCTCAGCTACCAAAGGGGTAACATCTTCCCTCCATCTCATCTTCTCCCTGCTGCCTTTGCCTCCTTAGTACAAACTTCAGATGTTCTTACACGAAGGAAGGCATAGGCTTTCTGCTGATGGGAGATCTCTGATGCTAGAAGCTCTGAGGCTGTTTACGAAGGGGCCCCTTTGCTGCCAGAAGAGTTCCCTGGGGTACCCTTTGAAGGTATCTCTTTAAGGTAGCATCAAAACTGCCCTGTGCCTGGGAAGTCTTCTTTCTCTTAAATGAAGCTATTCAATGGGACTCCTAGGTGTAGAGCCTCATATCTGGTCTGATGCTTTTTCCCCAGAGAACATAAGAATGACTATGTGGAAGTCTTGCCTTGAAGATAAGAAGACTAGACAAAGCAAGTTAGAGATGGTCACTGGTGACTCTGCTTCTCCTGCAGTTGTGGGCCCACAATGCCAAACGCTAGTGGACAATTAAGACTCCCCTGGTATGGATAACTGAAGACATTCTGTTCACCAGCCTCAGAGAAGTTACTCCTACATCCCTGCCTCCAAACCCCAGACATACACTAGGAACAGCTTCAAAATCCCTCTTCACTTCTCACTCTTCTTCCCTGGAATTGAACACCCTGTTCCCATTCTTCTCGACTTGTTTGAAGTACTTCTGCTGTGTCATGGTTGACACCTCCTTCCAGCCGGCAACCAGAGGAGCAGCTTCATACAGAGGAGAATGCATGTGGCTGCGAGTTGGGAGTCCTGGCTCAATCACTAGCTATGTAACTTTGGGCAAAGCTCTTCCCCTTTCTAGGTTCATAAAACAAGTGGCTGGATGGGGTGATGCACAACTATCCCTGTCATTCTGCCAAGTCTGATTGTGTCAGGTGAAGTTGGGGAGACTGGGAGCAATGGATGAATAGAGGAGCAGTAAGGGGTCTGCATCCAGTCTGCTTAATGGCCAGCATGACCTGTGCAGCTGCCTGCACTGTTCTTGGGCACAGCGGGGGCCCTGATTTTACAGTTTCTTTGTTAGGACTCCAACCCACCCATCCTCTGCCTTCAGCCTGCTAATTAATTAATTAATCAATAATCTGCTTAAAAATTAATCTTCCCCCTTTGATTTGTGTTTCCTCCTTTATAATATATCACAACAGTTCTTAATATTTGACTTTGTATTACTTATATCTTAATAGTCTACCTTGTTGTTTAGGAGGACACGTAGCCTCTCTTTGTTCCTATTTTTCAAAATAGATTTCAGTATTCTTGGATCTTTATTATTCTACTTGCATTTAGAGTAAATCTAATAAATCTATTAAAATGCTCCAAAAAACCTGCTAAAAATTTGAGTGATATTTTAATGAATTTATGATTCATTAGGTGAAAACTGATATTCTCATGGTGTTTTCCCAAGCATAAGCATGCCATGCACAATCTTATGTATTCTGTTAGATTAATTCCTAATTATTTACTTATAAAACCATAGGTTATAACAATTTGTATTTATTATATTTCTAGAAGGTTATGGCTGTAGAGAAATGTTGCTGAATTCTGTAAACTGATTTTATATCTAGAAATCTTGCTGACCTCTTATCAGATCTGCTAGTTTCCCTATTGATTCCTGTTGTTTTCTATGTACATGATTTTGTCAGCTGCTAAAAACAACTGTTTGGTCTTTTTCCTTTCAATACTTATGCCTTTTATTTATTCATTCATTTTTTTTTTTATTTTTCTTATTTATTTGATGGCTCGGACTTCCCGTATGCATTAAACAGCAGAGGTGATAGTGGGTATTCTTGTATCATTCTCAGTATTATAGGTAATACTTAGACATTTTCTCCATTAAGTGTGATGGTCATTGTAGATTTTAGGTAAATAGATTTTATCAAAGCTATTTTAGGGTTTTTATTAGAAATATGCTTTTAAACTTATTAGGTTTTTTCCTGCACTTTTAGGCTACCTCTATTCTATTATAGAGGTAAATTATATCAATAATATTGCTCATATTAAATCATCCTTGCATTGATCATGGTATAAAATTAATAAAATGTTGGATTCAGTATGTTAATATTTCATTTAAGATTTTGGCATCAAAAGTTATAAACCAAATAGGAATATATTTAACTGAACCATGGTTATACTAATCAAATAAAGTGAATTAGGCAGAGTTCCTCCTTTTTCCATTTTCTACAACAACCTTATAAGACTGTGTTTGAGGCTTTGGTGGGGAGGGAAAGGAGAAATCTTTTATTACTACCTAAATCTCTTTAATGGTTATTGGTTTATTAAAGTATTGCACATTTTAGCATTTTTTATTTTTCCAAAGATTTATCAATTTTCTCTTTTTTCAAAATTATTGGCATGTAATTTACAATGTGTTTTTATTATTTTTAAAACTCTGTTGTGAGTGTAGTAATATCTCCTTTTCACTGTATTTTATTTGTTCTCTTTTCTTTCCCTTTTTAAATCAATTTATTGGTCCTTTCAAAGCAAAACTTTTGGTTTTGTTGAGCTTTTTTTGTTGTTGTTACTTTTAGATTTTATTCTGAGTTTCACTGATTTCTACCCTCATTTATTTGGTATGATTTCAAAATTTATTGCTTTCTAATAAATATATTTAAAGCTATGAATTTACCCCAAAGTACTACTTTAGCTATATCTCACAAATTTTATCTTCAATTGGTTTTATTGCTGTACAGGTCAAAGTATTTTTAATTTTTTGTAAGTACTTCCTCTTCAATCCAAGGGTTATTTAGTAGTTTATAGTTTGTTTACAAAAATATAGTTTGTATTTTTAGTTCTCATTTTAGTATAGGTTTCAAATTACATAGCTTTAGGGTGAGATAACATAGTTTAGTCCACTTTGTTTTCTAAGGCTTCCTTGCTGAACTGGTATATATGAACATTCTGTGAATATTTCATTTGCTTGAAAAGAATTATTTTTTTCTTCATTATGAAACTCATTCTATTCATGTCCCCTATATTTATTGAGGATTATAGACCATGTAAAACAAGTATTTTTATAGATTTGCTTATTTTTCAGCTATTTGATCTATCAGGGTCAAAGAGAAATCTCTCATTTTTACCCCGATATTTAAGAGATTAACTTTCTAATTGCAATAGTTGCTAAATTTATTGGTTCTCATAGTTCTACCATTCTTTTCTTGAGTATTTTGAGGTTATATTTTATAATTATTTTATCTTCTTTTCATTTAACTTAATGTGAAAGAAAGGAAATGAGAAGGGAAATCACCAACCCTAACTGCCTACCTGATTTTTCTGATATTGTCTAAAATTTCTTATTATATACTTCTTTGGGGCCCCTTTTTATTTAAATAACAGTAAACACTCCTAAGGCATTTATTCTCCCTTGCTTCTTTTATTTTTTAAGAATTTTCCCTTAATCTCTTATAAGTTTTTGCCTTTAATTATATTTCATATCATATTAAAATTGACCGTCTGGCTTTGTTTTTCATTCGTATTTCTCCAGTATATAATGTTCATCCCTTTAAGTTTTTTTTTTAGTATCTTTTGTTTTAACTCTGTGTTCTGTAGACCACGTATTGCTGGATCCCAGTTTTTCCCCTTTTTGGAGAGTTTAGTGTATTTATATTGATTATAGTTTCCTCTATTGGAGTTTATTTCTGCCATCATATTTCTTTCTTTCCATAAGTCATACATTGTATTCTTTTTCTTCTTTTCTGCTTTCAGTAAAATAGATCAAATTTACCTCTGCTGATCTGAAAATACAATTTCAAAAAAAAATTTGGTGGTTCCTCCTAACTTATGAAGAGCTGTATTTTTGTTTATCTTTCTCTACACCACTTAATTATATCAACTGTTATAAGAATACTCTCATTTCTCTTCTGTCATCTATCTGATTTTTCTGATATTATCTAAAATTTTAATTATTATAACATACTTCTTTGGGGTTATTATTTAATTAACAATAAACTTTGCTGAGTTTATTGCTTACTCTCCTTTTCTTCTTATATTTTTCAAAGCACATAGCACTCGCCTGAGTTTATTTCTCTTCTTGCTGGAATATTTCCTCTAAATGTATTTTCAGTTTTTCAGTCTGGAATATTTCCTCCAGACATATTTTCAGACACCTGGAGTCTTGCATGCTTCATAATATCTTTATTTTACACTAACTTAAATGATAGGTTAACTGGACATAAAATAGTAGGTTTGAAGTTCTTTTCCTTCAACAATAAAAATTTTTAAGCCATTATTGTTTCAAATCCAAGATTCTTGGTGGGTTGTGTACTATTAATCTGATTTTTTTCCACAGCTCCTTTTTTCTGGAAACTTTAAAGGTTGTTTGTCTTTATAAATTTAAATTTTACTGTAATGTGTTTAAGCATGTTTTTCTCCCGTCTTTATCCTATTTGAAATTCTATACACTCTTTCATTCTTAGAATTTTAATCTTTAATTTTGGGGAATTCTCATTCTTCAAAGGTTTCCTTTCTTCTATTTTTATCTCTGAAATTCTTAGTAATGGAGTCATCTCCTTAAATGTTTTCCTCTGCATATCAGGCTCCATGCTTTTTGTTCTTGTAGGAAGATTGCAAATTTCTCTGCAAGGGAGATAGTATTTATCTCATAAATAAATATTACTTACTTTTGCCATGAAAATTCCCCTTTTGCAGAAATTAATTACCAGAGACGACAATGCCCAAAGTAAGCCACAAGAGGTCAGCCAGCCACCAAGAAAAGCACTGCTCAATCTCTTAGCACTGCTGAGTCACCAGGGTAGCTGCACATTCCTTTGGCAGGTCTTCTCTGAACAGTGCTCACCTCTTCCCATGTGAACGCTTCATCTACAGTGTTGGTAACAGGAGCAGCTTACTAGCCAGCCATTCTTGAGTTTGCAATTTGAGATGCAACAGTCCTGCCACTATTGCTTCCTGCTGAAATTCTTGCAATTCGCAGAATTAATGCTTAGCAAAAACCCTTAAGAATGAATATTTTCAGAAGGTATGAGAGTCAGCTCTGACATTTACAGGTAAGTGACTTTGGGCAAGTTTCCGAAACTCCTTAAGCCTGGTCCCCCTCATGTAGATAATCTGGGGATGACTCCTACCCATCAGGGTATCATGGGGATTCAGTGAGATGCCTCTAGCACAGGCTAACACTAAAATGATAGTCTGTTTTTCCCTGTTTTGTAAAATGAATGCGGTGGGGAGTGGGTATCTCTAAACTTCCATATGGAAGAGTCAGTGTTAAAATAAGTTGCATTTGTTCCTGGTAAAGTTCCAACACAAAAAGATATTAGTTGGCCATGAGCATTTCTGCAATTATTTATCAGACTGATGTGAAGGAAACAGAAGAGAACGTGTGCTACTGGGGAAGAGACCCTTCTGGAGGTCTGAGAACCGAGGTCTTTAGTCTGCTTCTGACTTATGGGTTATAAGACTCAGGCAATCTGCTTAATCAGTCTCAGTTGACTCACCCATGAAGTGGGGCTGACATAGGTAAAAGATGTGAGGAATAATGAAATCATGTGTGTTAAGCTCTTTGTACCCACATAGATATTATCTGCATTTGAAAATGGGCTTATTAAGGCCTCCCTTAAAGGGTTTTGAGAAAAACAAGTGATTGCATAAATTGACTGGCAAAATTCTTGGAATATATAGGAGACAGGAGCTTTTAAAATACAATGATGAAGCACCATTTAATAGCCAAGCCTAAAACTGTAAAGTATGGATATTAAGAACTGGAATCCAGAGCAGTGCAAGCAACAGCTACCAGGCAGGAGCAGATGACATCATTCTTACATTAGACTGGACAATACAGGCTTGCTTCTGCCGTCCCCATGGCAGGGTGGTATCTGTCCAGAGAACAGGTTTAATGAAGGCTTGGTGGGAGGTAAATGAGCAACAGACTGATGCACTACTCACTTTTCACTTTGAAAATGGCCTCCTTCGATCCTTCTCTGTGCAGTAAGTGATCAGGTAGAGAGGCTGCTTGTGGACAGAGGCTCCAGTATGGGGCGAGCAGGAAGAGGGGCCGAAGGGGGCTCTCATTGAGAGCCCCGACTTGTCTGTGTCACGTGGAACTTGACTTCATATATATATATATATGTATGTATGTATGAATGTATGTATGTATGTATGTATGTATGTATATAATATAATCTCCCAACTTAAACCATGAATTCTTTGAATTTAGTTCAAGCATGTTTTTATCACACACAAGGCACCATGCTGGGAGCCGAGGTGTCAGAGATGAAGAGAATGTGGTCCCTGACCAGAGGCAGCTCAGAGATGAGTGGGAGGGAGCCACAAGGAGGCATAGGCCACAGGCCACGATGGAGGAATGCATAGGTGCTCCAGGAGAGCAGAGGATAGGAGGTGCTCCAGGAGAGCAGAGGAGAGGGGCGAGGGGTGCTGAGGAAGGGATGCCTGGCTGAAATTAGAAGGATGAATGAGCATAGCCTGGCCAAGTCAGAGGAAAGAGGAAAGGAAGGTAGAAGGCTGACCTGAGCAGATGGACCACCGTAAGCCAAGGCGTGGAAGCAATTCTGAACAGTGTGGAGTTACTGGGGTTCTGGAGCATTGAGGCAGTAGAGGCAGATGAAGCTGGCCAGGTAGGCTGCAGCCATTTGTAGATGATCTGAAATGGAGAAGCCATCTTATACCTCTCCCAAGATCTTCAAAGCAGGATTCCCTGGTCTAGCCACAATATATACCACCTACACAATTGCAGATTAATGAATAATGTGGCGGGTGGGGAGAGGCACGGGCAGAGCCGCTGGCCACAGTCTCACCCTTCGTCTTTATTACACATGAAATCACTTCCCAGAGTGCCTGGGTGACCTCTCCAGAAGAGCCAGGTCCTGGAAATACCACATACTGACTTTTTAAAAAAGAGAATATGTAGTTCAGCAGGAAAGACTTTTTTTGGCAGGCTTGACAGAGAGGACCCAGGATTCAAATTCAGCAAGGAAGGTTGACAGGAAATAGAATTTACCAGGTACCAGGGGATGCCAGGAAGGTAACAGGATGGATAGACCAAACTCCTGAGTTGTCCTAGCTAGCAAACGGGTCTGTCTGTTGGCAGCTCAGGCTGAAGAGGGAGCTCATCCAGATTTGCTGAAGTTGAACGCCCTTCAGAGACCGGAGGGGAGCACTTCCCTTTGTCTCCAGAGGCCAGCCTGCTCCCTCCACTGGTGCGATGGTGGCCTGGATCCCCCTGGACCCCCTACGCTAACCACAGGGAACTGTTGGTGTGAGTTTGCCCATGAAGCAGGCTAAACGCTTAGCTGTACTTGAACACTGGACCAAGTCAATGGGAGTGACTTAGTAAACATGAGCGTAGACAGGATAAGGTGGTAAACATGGGGAAAGCTTTAAAGAAGAAGGTAGTTGACAGATGGCACTGAAAACAGCTGATTGTGTTACATACAGATTTTTAAAAATTGCAATTTGTTGGGAGGTTGCTTTTTTTTTTTTTTATCTTGGTCTATTCCAAGGGAAAAACACCAGCAGACTCTTCTGCTTTGTGTAACCCAGATTCCTCGGGCAACTCCCACCAGAAAGAACGATCTTGGTATGTTTGAGTTGGTCCTTAAATATTTCCTCAAGTTTCCTTGCCTGTCTGTGTTATTTATAACCAAGTGGTTCGTTCATGGGGGTAGAGCTTCCCCAGGCTGCCTTGAGCGGGACTATTTATCACGGCAGCAGCTGGAGATAAACTGGACACAAAGGGGATTTGTATCTCAGGAGGGTCGGTTCCGAGATACGGAAAGCGGAGGAATTTTCTCATTAGTAGGAACTCAGGGTGGGGGCTCTTTCACTGTGTGCAGACGGCCCAGGGGGGAGGGCGTCCTGGAGGAGCAAAACACTTGAAGATGCTTTCACCGGACAACTTACAGTCTCCAGGGTGGATTTCCTGGGGAGAGATGAAAGACACTAAATGCCATCTGCATTCATGAAGCTGTCTGGAGGGGAAGCATGCATCTGTGTGGATGCATTTCTTTGTGTGGACTTAATTACTTGTTCCTACTCACAGGGGAGCCACAGTGGGGGCTCCAAATGGGGCACCCTGAACCATGTGGTGGGAATTCTGAACAGAGTGGAGTTACTGGGGTTCTGGAGCATTGAGGCAGTAGAGGCAGATGAAGCCCAGGGGGCACTAGGGGAAAGAAGCTCAGGGGTCCCTGACCACCAAAACCTCAGAGAAATCCATCACTGAATTACCAGCTAGGCTGAGCTGGGAAACTTGGGGTACACTGGGGCGGGGGGTGGTGGGGATGCTGGGAAGGGGGAGGAGCAGAGACCAGAGAGAAAACAAGTAGCTGAAGCACAAAGAGTTCTAGAACACTCCCAGGATCCCACCAACTGGATTCCAAAGTCCAAAAGCAAAGTAAATTGATCATGAAGGTGTACTCTGAGTTTGTGGCAGCCCTGGATTAATTCCATAAATCTGAAAAACACCCAGAGTTCCCCACCAGCACACGCACAGACTTTAGAAATGAAGTGGATTTCCTAATGGCCTCTGATTGTCAGTTTCCTTTTGACACTTCTGTAGGCAGACTAAGCCCATTGGATCCAAACACTCAGTTAAAATTAACGGCCCCTCCCATAGCATGCACAGGAGCTTTTGACTGCATGGACAGGGTAGTGCCCGCCTCATCCTCTGACAGCATGGTGAGGGAGAGGAGTGTATGACTTGTCCATGGATGTTTCGACAGTGCCCTAGACAGCTCTTAGCTCAGGGTAGGGCCGTGGATATGTTGTCTGAAGAAATGCATCTTTGTATCCCCACACCTTAGACCAAGGGCTCAGCTTGTAGTACAGCATTAAAAAATGACATACACACATCCATTTGAATACTTAAAAATTTCCTCAAAACATGTTTACCTTGCAAGTTTTCATACTTGAGCTTAGCCCCAAATAGCTACTTTGCATAATCAGAGGAAGGAAAGGCACATTATAGACACATCTCACACTTGAGTGGCTGCAATGGCAGATCCTGACACCACCCCATGGGAGAGGCTGCCCTAAGAATAGTCACTGGAGCATGCACTTAAAATCGCCATTGCATTTTTCAGTGCCTTTTTTTTCCTATGCATGAAATATGCTGGATTGGTTTTTGTATTATTCCTGCCCTCTCAGAACAATATGCTTTCCCCCACTGCAGACAGCAAGTGTCCCTAGAGAGTGCTGTTCTCTTCTTGCATCTCCTCTGAGACTTGGCCTCACGCCTGAGACCCTTCTAACCTGAAGCCAGGGAATCCCTGTGTGCTGAACTCAACCCCTAAACCTAGTGACAGGGGCAAGTGAAGAGGGTTGGGCAGAAAGGTTCCACCCTCTCCCCTTTAGAAATGTGTGTGGCTTTTGTGAACAGACTAAATATTAAATGTCTCTTTTCCCTTCCTCCTAACTCTTCTCCATTGTCTTTTTAAGGAAGCAAGGGTCTGGCCGGCTCTCAGCTGTGAGTATTCTGGGTCCCTGCATCTAATGCTGGTCTAGGGGTGGCAATGATGCAAAGGGGCTTCAAGCCAGCTCTTTTGCCAAGCCACATTCAACCAGTGGGTGTCCTGGGGAGAAGGTCCCTTCTCAGAGTAACTGCAGGAAGTACCTAAGCCAGTAGCTCTTGGCATTTTACTGACATTTACTGATGCCTCCCCTTGAGACTGACAGAAGCTCCTCCCAGAAGAATGCATGAGTATGCACACAGGGCTCCATCCCCAACTTTGTGGGACAGGGCCATGGACCCTAGGTGGAGAACCACTGGCCTAGACAATGATCTGATGGTCACCCGAACCTCTTCTCTACCTCCTCTTGAAGGGGGTTCTACCTGTGCACATCGTGTGTGATGCCTCCCAAACGTGCTAGGACAGGGTTGGAAGAGGAGGGACACTTTCACAGCTGCCAGCCAGCTGGGGAATGGAAAGCATATCTTAACAGACTTTTCTCCCAAGCGTAGGGGATTAGCAGCAGTTCCCTCTTCCTCACTTTCCTATCTCCTTAATTTTCCTCACTCTTCCAGGCCTTCAAGGACAAATGTCAACTCTTCACCAGACAAGAAAACCAACTACTTCCCATCAATCAGGAGAAAAACAAGCAAGCAAATCAAACCAAATCATTTTATTGTGCAGTTTCCTTCTACCAGAATATTACTAAAAGTATAAATATAAAATCTCTAGAAAATACTCAGAATAGATCTGTAATCTTCTTCCTCCCCCAAATTGGGACCAACCTCCTTGTTCCTTAAAAATCGATGTACTATATGTCTGTCTTCATAGCATCCACATACAAAACACATAGATAATGCTCTCTCTATACAGGCAAATACATTATTCTCCTGCCAGGTTCTGGAAGCTCACCCCCTGCTCTATCAGGGTAAATCTACGTGCTGAATATGGAAATTGGGGCTGGGATTGTGGGGCAGTAATGGAGAGAAAAGACCCAGTGGCCTCAACTTCCTGATATGGAGATAGAAGACAGGTTCTTCATCCCTACTTTTCCCAAGCCCTTGCGTGGCCTGGCCTGACTGCCCAAAGGCCATCCTCACAGAGAAGCTGGACTACTGGGATCTGTGTGTGTGGTTGACCACAGAAAGGTCAGACAGGAGGGGCTCTGGATAGAGCAAGGGCTGAGCCCACAGCAAGAGAGAGTTAGTAGTTGTTCCTGCTGGGCTCTGGGCAGTGCTTAGCCCCTAGCACCAGGCAATCTCTGCAGCGTCTAGGACCAGATTTCCTGAAGTAGCAGCAGCATCTCCCTTAGCATGGGAAATGGACAAGACGTAGAGATTCACAGAGAAGCCAGCTGGAGATTGGAGCAGGGTCCCCTGACCTCTTGTTTAGTATCAGACACAAATCCAAGATCTTCTGGAATCACTCAGGTGATGGTCCTGGGACAACCTGGCAGGACCCTCTTGTTCTCCTGTGTCCGGGACAAGTTCTTCAGCAGTGGTCTGGGTGTGGACAGCAGGGTACTTAAGCCCAGGCCTGAAATTTCTGCACCCACGGCTACATTACCTGGCCAGAGTTGCTCTGGTCTCTGGGGGAAAGCAGTCCCAGAGAACGGTTGAGTTTCACATCAGAGAAGCAAACTGAGCTCTTGGTATGTAAAGCAGCTAAACTGGACTTGTTCCCAGGATGTGTATTTAGATTCTCTACCCCCATTCTCCAGCTCCAGCTGTGTGTTTTGTGCAATACCCTAAACCAATCTGTGAGGACTCATTCACAAGACTCAAAATGCCAGCCCCAAGAACCTCTCTGACCATTAGGGTCACATATCACATTCTAGGAAATGCCCCCGGAGCAAGGCAGAATATACACATCTAGTAATAACACCCCTGCTCGCTTCACCAGGGTCTGCAAGGCCCCTGACTTGTGCACAGACCCTTTTTGGGGAAGGGAGACCAGCTCTGCTGTGAGCATGCGGTGAAGCAATGCTTTCCAGGGCAACAGAAGATGGGGAGAAGAAAAGGGGTGCAAGGGCTGTGGTAGAGAGTCACAGCTGCAGGTGCAAGAATGCATAAGGAGCAGTCCATGCCCTCGTGGATTCCCTGAGGCTCCCAGTTCTATAGGAGTGAGCTTGGTGGTAGGAAGGTGAGCACAGGCTTGGAGAGGAGATGAACCGAAAAATGGGCACCCCAGAGCTTGTGGGTGGGAAGGAAGCAGGAATCACAGGCCTGCAGTGGGGAAGGCCAAACGGCCCATCTGGCTGGCTGTACCATTCCCAGCCTTCTCCTGGGGAACTGGTCATCTTGTTCAGGGGAAAGAATGTTTTCTTCTTGCTGCAAAGGCCCCCAGTGTTGAGGTCACCCCCTTACACGGCTTCCTGGCCACAGGAAGACAGCAGGTCAAGACCCCTGGTGGGAGATAGGAACACAGAGTAGAGTCAAGCCAGGAGGCAGCCAGTGAGGGTTGAATGAACGTATCTATCCCTAACATAGACCCTGCAGGCAGGAGCAGAGAGAGAAGCAAGTGACATCAAGATAAGGGGGAGGCGGGCCAGGGGCCCTCCTGGGAGGTGCAGGGCAGTGGGAGGCTCAGGCAATCTCAGTGCAAGGGCAAAGAGCACCTGTTGCTAAACTAAGGGATTTGCCTCCACAGTTCCTATCGCAGCCCAATCTCTCAGGTGCTTCATTCAGATTCACACATTGGGCAACTCTCACCCCACCCCACCCCCAAACCCAGCCTCTAGAAGTGAGTCATCTCAGGCTGTGGGGTGGCCCCTGAAAAGCTGCTCTGATCCCCAGGCTGGTTTTGCCTTCAAGGTCTTCTCTACTATGTCTGCTCTGGATTCTTGTAGGACCTCTCCCTGCATGCTAAAAAGCACCCCCAAGTTCCTGGGCCCTCCCCGCAAACAAAATCAGAACATGTTCTGCTGCTTCTGCTGAGGGCTGCCAGGCTGTCTGGTCTTTCCTTCTGCACAGGGAGCCCAGGAACAACTGGTGGCTTCCTCCTGCCAGTGCCTCTCCCAGGTGGGCAGGACTGGGGCAGGGTCTCGGGGGCTGGCTCTGTGCCCTGACCCCAGGGAGTGCTCACTTGGTGTTCTGATCTGACTAGATGGGAAACACCTAGAGAACCCCTGAACAGGCGGCAGCTAAGTCTCAGGCTGGTCACATCTCCTCTGAATCCTAC
Source organism: Myrmecophaga tridactyla (assembly GCA_004026745.1). NCBI lineage: Eukaryota > Metazoa > Chordata > Mammalia > Pilosa > Myrmecophagidae > Myrmecophaga > Myrmecophaga tridactyla. The sequence continues at coordinate 22,712 of PVIY010003942.1, read as the reverse complement.
AGTCAGGGAAGGGGCAAGTTGGCAACCAGGGACTGTGCTGCACTGGGACCGGGAGAAGCCACCGCGGCTGCACTGCAGTTAGGGTCAGGGCGGGTGGCTTTCTGGGTCAAGGCCCATCATCAAGCTAGACCCATCATTCCAGACCCAGCCAGATTCTCCCTGAGGCAGGGAGCTCCTGGGCTATCAAAGAGGAAGGGGAAGAACAAGGGTACAGGACAGAAGTGCTGGGGAGAAGGCAGCATGTGGGAGACAGGCAAGAGGGATTCCTCCTGCAGGACCCTGTGCCCAGGGCTAGTGGCCCTGCAGTTCGCTGGGAAATCAAGACAAGCTTCAGAGCAGAGAAGCTCGGATATCCAAGGCTTGCTGTCAGCACTCACAGAGGCTCACGGAAAATTAGGATCTCGGATGGCATCGATTGCTTTTGCCACTCTGCGAATTGACTCTAACCAGGGCTGCTCATGGGCTTCTGGCTATAACTTCCCTGGTCGGAGAAATGACTCTCTGAGGGTGCAGTAAGATCAAGGAGTAGGGTGGGGTAGGGGAAGGGCCAGTGTGCACAGCAGAGAAGCGAGCAGAGGGAAAGTGCAGGGTGGTGCTCTGTAGGGAAGAGAAGGAACTCTACTCAAAGGACAGCAGGTCTGGGTGGGGGCCATCATTGTCAAGGCTGGAGGTCCGTGCCCGAGGAGGGGGACTGCTGCCCCCCTGGGGCTCAGCCAGGCTGATGGGGCTCAAACTGAGTTTGAGGCCATTTCTCTCCATGAGGCCAGGAGAGGAGGCCCTTCTCCACTCAGTCATTTTCAGCTTGGATTCGTCCTGGCTGTCCTTGTGGAGTAGGTCAGGAACTGACAGGGACACCTCTCCATTGGGCAGAGCTTCACCCCTATCTGCTGTTTCCACGGTGGCCTCTGGCTGGGAAGTGTCCGCTGGGGCAGGCTCTCTTGGAGCGAGGGCAGTGGGAGAGGAGCCCTGGGGCTGCCCAGGGGACAGTTCTGTCCCATAGTCCAGGCTGCTAAGGACAGGCTGCGAAGAAATCAGCATGTCTTGGGTGGTCTTCAGGGCCCGAGGGGTCCGCTTCTTTGCTGTGGGAGGTGGAGGATCCAGTCGAGGGAATGCTTCTTGCAGGGCTGACCTATGGGGATGAGGATGATAAACAGGCATGCTTGAAGGATGGAGGGACACCAGCCCACACTACATTCTCGCTTCTCTAACTCTTCCAACTTGCCCAAACACTGAGTGCTTTATCCTTTGTGTTCTTCATTTAGTGTGTAGGTTTTAGCAACTTGAGCATAATAACCGGCTTTTGGCCTGCAACATCTTCACTCAGTGTTCAGAGCAGCCCAAAGTGTTGCTATGGGAGACAGGATAAAAACCTCCAGGGAGCTGTGTAAGAGCAGATCCATGAGGCACGTCATTGGGGAACGTATTTCTGCAGAACATCAAGAACCTATGCCCTGAGCCTGGGATGGCCATTACCATCTCAGAAATGAAAGCGCTTTTAACAGGGCCTGGAAAAGCCCAGTAGGAATAAGGTGGAAACATGGGAGGGCTGCTACAGCAAGCTCCTTCCCTCTCCTGGCCCTCAGTGGGACTTGACTGATGCAGCCTTCCCCACCACTAACAGTCCAAGGCACTGGTCTCAGGTGTGGCCCCCCTGGGCCCGGCCCCCATCCCTGGTCATTCTGATTCATTAGATTTTGGTGGGGATCCAGGCTAGTCAGTATTTCTAAAAGGCTCCCCAAATGATTCTGGCAAAAAGCTCTGGATGGTCAGTCAACACTGCTACAGTGGCTTGGAGATCTGACTGAAGCTTTGACCTGTAGACTGGAGAGGTTCTTTATGATATGCTGGTGCATCCTAGCCTGACAGGCCATGTGGTCCTGGGGGTGAGAGTGGGGGGCTGGGTGGCAGTAGCTGCCAGCAGGGTTAAGGAGAGGACCACAGTAGGCTCTGCATTTAGTAGACTCCTTACCTTTATCTAGGTCTGTTGCTTCTGCCACAGGAAGTCCTAGGGGCCAAAAGGACCCCACACTAGCAGGGACCAGAGAAACTGGTTGTTTATTCTAATAAGAATCTTGGAATATTTCTCTCTGAAAGTCACTTTATGGCTGCAAATCATGACCTACAGGTAGTCTGCAGGGTCCTACAATGCATGTTTATGTTAGTGTGCCTGATAGTTTCTTATCTAGTACTGGAATTTTTCCCCCTAAATCTTTAAAAAGGATTTTGTGTGATTGCTGGTTTGGTTCTCCTGTAGGCCAATGCCAGTCTTTAACACCGATCACAGCATGTTAATGTTGGAAGAGCAAAAAAAGGGCAGCACGTCTATTCCCCTATCTGAAACCCAAATGCCTACTGCAGGACTCTTGCCAAATCTATAGCTATCTCCTCTCAAATGGGGCCAGAGCCAGGAAACTGGCTTCCTCCCAAGTCTGTGCAACCCTTCTCTGGGCAGCTCTAAATCTTTGGATGAATTTCCTTACGTTGGACTGAAATTGGCCCCCTCCCAGATTTACCCTCTGATTTGGGTTTATTTCCTGGGCTAAGACTGGACAAGGCCAATCTTCCTTCCATAAGACAGCCCTGAGGTTAAGACATCAGTTCAAAAACAGACCTGGGCCCACACTGCGCTCTGATAATTACTAACCTTGTGACCTTAATTAACTCACTTTACCTCTCTGAACTTGAACTATTTGCAAAATGGAAATAATATCATCTGCTTCACAGGGTGGTTGTGAGGCTTAGAGGCAAAAAGATGTAACTGAGGAACTGGACACAATGCTAAGGATGTGATGGCTGCCCAATAAATGCTAGCTGTGGTTTTGGACACTGAGATCCCATGAACATCAGCCGTTCTTCCAACTGGTCTTCATATGACAATTTCATGTCCCTTCATCAGGGTTGCTCTCCCAGTGTTCCCACGTAACCCCCCGCCCCCTTCAAGTGTGTCCACAGACCTGCAGGAATGTTGGGGGGAGAGGGGCTTACTCACCTTTCATCCTCCAGCAAGGTCCCTGATGCCAGGTCAACCCCACTTGCCAGCTGGGCCCCTGCGGTCTTGTTGATCTCCATCACACCCACACTGCAGAGGCCTGAGGGCTCTTTTCTCCGCAGGAAGTCGTTCACTTTGGCCCCCATGGCTTTGCCAAGGTTCTTCAGGTGCTGGCTGCTGCCCGCCCAGAGTCCTGGCCCCGCAGGCTCCACCGAGCCCAGCATGGCTGAGCTGGGGGCTGCAGGCCTGGACAAGTGGGGAAAGGAGCAGCTCGACTGCAGCTTTGGAGTCACAGCTGTGTTCAAATTCTCAAACATGCTGTGGTCAACTACAAACAAAGAGGCAAAGACAGAGAGATGGATGAGTAGAGAGTGAGCGGACCCCTGAGCATACATCTCTGCTTATCTTTTCCTTATAAGTACTGCCCCAAACTTATAACTTCATAAGACTCTGGACATATTCAAGAAAGAGCCAGCCAAGACACCCTTGAAACTTTCCAATCCGGTTTTCTTGATGGGACACAGGAGCAGAAACTCTAGTTCTGCCCCACCCAAGTTAATCGGTGATTAATCCTAGCCAGAAAAAAGTTAACATCCCTTTAAACCTCCTTGACTCATCGCTTGACTCCATTACCTTGGGGTCACTGGGCCCTCTGAGGCAGAGAAAAAATGAAGATGAAGCAAATGTGACATTTTTACATGGCCGTGGGCATGTGTCAATGCATGCTCTCTGACTCAGGCACTGGGAAAGAAGCTGGTGGAGGGATGAAAATATGTGGTTTGGAGTCAGAAGCTCCCTGCTGAAAAGCCACCAGTATAGCACATCTTATCATGGAAAACAGCCCCACAGCTGCCCACTTCTCCTGAGGTGAAACTAGGGAGAATGGGCGCAGGTGCATAGGGAGGGATGTTAAGCAATGGTTCAGAATCCTTTCATACCAAACGGACAAGTTTTAGTGTCAGTGAAGCAGAGGATTTTGGCGAATGTCAGCTCACTTAATCCCCACAGCCTACTGCGGGAGGGCACGGGAACGGATCTATTCACAGGTGAGGAAACTGGGACTCAGAGTAATTACTGCTGTGCCTGATGTCACAGAGGTAATACCTGGCGGGGGGTGGGGGTGGGGCGGGAGGTTGGGACTAAAACTCGGTCTTCTAACCCAAAGCTCAGGCTCATTCCATTACTCTGCCCTGCCTTGGAGCATGGACCTGCTGCATAAATATGCCTGGTAGATGATCTTTCTCTCAGGGATCTCTGTTTGGCTCAAATAATTTAACTCAAAGGGCTAGATCCACTGGGTTGTGAGCATTTACAGGATAGAAGCCACACTGCATTCATCTTTGTATCCTTAGCACCTAGCAGGGTCTGGTATATAGCAATTGCTCAATAAATAAATGAACTGAATCCCTGTTTTGCAGATGGGGAATGGTGGTAGCTCCATGGTTTGCTATCAGAGTGGATGCAGCCCGGGATCAGGGCTCTAGCCGGCTGCCTGCTCACTCACCCAACGGTGTCCCCTCCCCACCTGCAAATCCAGCTTGGTCCCCAGTGTGGCCAGACACACTCTGGGGTTTTGGAACCGGGCCTGAGGTTTCTGTCCATACCAACCACGCCAGTGACTGTGGCAATTTGGGGGAAGGAGAGGCTACATTTGGTCACCAGGCTCCTCTCCTTGCCAGTTCCTCCTCTGTTAAGTGTCTGTTCTCACCAAGCCTTTCTAAGAGTAAGAGGTTAGCATGTACTTTCTCTTTGGACAAAACTTTTTCTTGTATAAAGCCATTTTCTTTGCCCTGCACTGCTGAGTCCTGGGCCCAGGAGTAGCCTTTCTTTTACTTTTCTTTTTTTGTTTCAACAGAGACATCGCCTTCTGGACCAGCTACCTAGATCAGCCGAATTCCAAGGGCTATGGGTGGATGGAAGGAGTGGGGCTCTCCCCCCACAGTCTTCACCTCTGTTAATGCCCCTACCCCATGCGTAGGGAAAAGTGCCACTGTAGGGGAGACATGTCAAGCGCTTGGATGAGGGCATTGCTCTGATACAGGAGCAGAGCATACTGATTAAGGCTGGGCTGGCTCCAGGATCCCAGAGGGGGACCTATCACACTAACAGGGGGTCCTGCTCCCCAGTGAGGCCATCAACTCCTGATTATCTGCTTAAGTACATCTTGCCATGTCATTCACTTTTGCAAAATTTGCCTATTATATCCCACAGCCGTCTCATTTTTTTTTAATCACAAAATCTTCAAACTAGCAGAGGAGTCCTTGGAAACTAAATTATTTAACTCTTTCTCCAAACCAGAAAGTACTGGGGTCACCATGGAACCAGAGCAAATGTTCAAGCAAGGCATATTGGGGAAGGCAACCCCCCACTACTTCCTGGCTCATATATATGTGGTGGTTTCCTTAGTGATTTTAAGTGAATTTGCAGGGCAGACATTTTTTTTTACATGGGCAGGCACCGGGAATCGAACCCGGGTCCTCTGGCATCGCAGGCAAGCATTCCTGCCTGCTGAGCCATCGTGGCCTGCCCGACATATTCATTTTTAAACAGGACATATTCATTTTTAAAAGTGTGACTACCACAATCAGCTCTCTAGGTGGTTTTTAGGGTGTGAGCTCCTATTAATATTATAATTATCATTCTTCTTATTAAAACACATTCTAACACAACTTTCACTAACACAACTTTCACATTGTGCTCCATTTGGATTTCCTATACCTCTTGTTTTAGTCTATAAAGTACACTGAATTCTTGATTTAAAGGTACGCCATGATACATTCTCATTGCAATTTTGTAAGTCTTTCTGATAAGTCCACCTTGTCTCTAGAAAAAAATGGTAACCTTCTTGAGGGGATGTAGCATCTTAAGTGCTTTTGTTTCCTGCAATGCCTAACAGGACCTTGCACATTAGTAAGCATTTAATAAATCAGTTTGGCTTTCATATGAATACTTAAAAATTGGCTTCATGGTGGGCTGACATTTTAGGGAAACTGTTCCCAAGCTTTTCTTCCATTTATAAAAAGCACTCCCAAAATTCTCCCTTGGGAGTGGTCCTGGGGACTCTTGAGGTGAGGCCCACTTCTCTGCAAAGTGGGACCTTGAACGGGGCTTCCTTCACGCCCATATCTACGGACACATGATGAGCCTCTTTCCTGTTTATGGCACTAATGAGTCCCCAAACTCTGTCCATCCCTTCCTTAGGATGAGAGGCTTGGTGGTTCAGCAAATAATGGCGAGGGAGGAGACAAAGATGACTGAACCCAGGCTGGGTGGCCCTCCCCAGCAGCATTCTCCCAACATGCACAAACCCAAGAGGGAACATCGGGGGGTATGAGTCACCCACAAGGAAGGGCATCTTACCTGACCAAGAAAGGGGCTCGGAAGGCAGGTGGGAAACAAACGAGAGAGAGATCCATTTTACGTAGTGACCAACCACTCTGAGAGTGTCACCTCCTGCCTGGGCCACCAGCAACAACATACTGAGAGGATACAGCAGGCAAGACAGAGGCTCTGCTTCTATAAGTATAACAAGCCCTGGAATGAGCAAATACCCATACACTTCTCAATAACACATTTACCCCGAAAATTTGAGCCTTCTTACATTAAATAAATTTCAAGTTCTCAGTTGTCAGTGGGAGAAAAGCGATGGGTCAAGGCAGAAATTCTAAGCCCTTTGGATTCTGTTGACATCATCCATAACGATGCTATTTTCCATGTATATACCACTAGATTTTAGATCAGGAAACTAAACATCCATTCCAACTGTCTAAATTAACAAAATGGGAAAACCAAGCGGCAGAGAGGCTGCCCAACATGACACAGGTATCTAATGGCAGGTGGGGATTAGAACTCATCCATACGTACTTTCAGATCCACACTCGTTCTCTGTACCATGCTACCCCCAACAACAAGGCCAATGCCCTCAAACATGCCAAAGAATGCAGGTTCAACTTGAATCCAACTTGTTCTAATGTTCCAAACATTAAAGAGGAAGGAACACAGGGAAATCATGTTCTCCACATTGTCCTTCAAATGCTGAAGTACTATGAATAACCATACACAGAGGAAGACAACTCTAGGCCCTTGGGTGCCAAAGTGAATACACACTTACACAGGCTCCACGGCAGCCCTAGACCTTCCAGCGTAAGCATAGCCACCATTTAGATCTAGAACACCATCACGTATCCAACCGATCCATTGTGATTATGTAGAATGGGGTATTTGCAGCTTATCTTCAAGGTGCCATAATCAATCACCTTGGACCTTACACCATATCCCACTCATAGGCTATCCACTAGTTTTATGACAAACAAAAAGCAGACAGGCAACCCCTGCCTCTCTCGAGTCCACAGCCTCACCAGCAAATTGAGCTTAGCTTAAAGTGACCAAAATGGTACTGAGCAAGCCAGCTATTTCTGTTTTAGTCACTTGCTAAAAACAGACAATACTGACAATTTAAAACAATATGTGGTCCCTATTAGGAAATACACATTGAAGTATTTAGGGGTAAATGACGACGATGTTTGTAACTTACCTTCAAATAGTTCGGAAAACGAACTTAGGTACACATAACACACACACAGAGGAAGAATCGATAAAGCAGATGGGGTAAAACGTGAACAAGAGGTAAACCTGGATACAGGGTGTACAGATGTGCCTCGAACTAATTTTATTTCTGCAGCATTTTATAAATTTGACTTTATTTCCAAATAAAAGTAATTAAAAAAAAAAAAAACTCTCCCTCCAAAAACGAAACAAAAAAATACTGGGTGGAGGAGGTGGGGGGTGAGGGAGAAGACAAGTGAGAAGGTCATTCAGAGATGACAGAGATTCCAGAGCTGGGGGGTGGCAGCAACTACACAAAAAGGTAGTAGTAAAGGCAAAATAAGGGGGGGGGGTGCACGCAGATAATAACACTATTCTACCTCTATTATATTCTTCCTTCTCTCTGAATACTTCTCCATCAGGGCAGGCCACTGAGGAATAACAGGTCAGACAAATCTAAAAGATGTTTTAGTTACCCTTGCCTTGCAATAGACTCCAGCCCATCTTTTAAAGGGGTAATGTGGCTGGGGGAGTAGAATCACATGATCTCTTGTGATGTCAGCTGCCCTCAGAATGTTTATCGTCTGGACAACCCAACTAGCCTGTTAGGAGCAGATGTGCGGTTTCCTCACCCTATAGCAGGCAGACTATGGAGAATTTCTCACTTCTCAGCATTTCTGGACCTCGAATCTCTTCCTCTGCCATGAGCACTTTTCCTGATATTATGTCCTCACATGCCACCAGCTTACCAGGTAAACTCTGGTGCCACTAGGGCCACAAAGATGTGGGTTTTTTGAAGTTTTTAATTGAGTACTCTACCAGATCATGTTACAGGACCACGATTTAGTGAGAGACTCAAATAACACATGGGGAAAAAATAATTTTTCAAATTGCTGCATTCGTGGTAAGTAGTTCCTGCTGTTTATTAATTTCTGGCAAGGGAAGGATGGGGGAAACATTTGTCATCTCAGTTTTTTCCCCTTTGAATCTGTATGAAATGTCAAGGTAGCCGTCTCTCTACATGAAGAATATGTACTAGTTTTAGCTCTGTTTGGGCAAATTGGAGAAGGTCCAAATTTATCAAACTGCCCAATAGGGGTCCAGAAGGAAGGGTAACTGATGAGCACGGCTAAAGTTGGGGTGTTCTAAGGACTTGCTACTCAAAGTATCGTCCCAGACCTGCAATGTCAGCATCACTTGGGAGCTGGTTAGAAATGCAGAATCTCAGGCCCACCCTAGACGGCAGGTGTACTGAATCAAAACCTGCATTTTTAACAAGATCCCCAAGTGATTCCTATCCACAGTCCTTTATCTATACAGATGGTATCTATAAATAGGTCTCTAAAACTTAGCACAGCTACTGCTCTGGGATTTGGTGCTAGGTCTGCTTTTATCCAAGCATTAAGAGCCACTCCAGGGTGTGGCGGGCAACAAGGGACCACCCGAACCCTTTCTGGCTACAGGCATTAGATGTTTCAACTGGAGAATCAGGCTTTTCATCCTCCCAGGGACTGTGAGAGCAGAGGTCCCTCTTTGGACCCTGCAACCCTGAGCACCCAGAGGCCTGCAATGCAGAGTGAAGTCACACATGTGGGAAACTGCAGGAGGGTCAGTGGGCCAGGCAGAGAGGCATCTTCTGGGCCGAGTTTTAAATTTCTCTTTGGAGAGGATCTTAGCCGTGTCTCAATGAAACTGCTCCACTTAAGACTTTCCCAGTGTGTCATACAGAATAGCTTTGCCTGCCTGCATGCAAGGGAGCTCATATACTGCTTTGGTTTTGAGAGTGAGCCTTTAGGTGTGTCTTGGGTGGGGGGAGGGCCCCAATAAGAGGGCTCCCAATCTTGCTCAGCTCACCAGAGCGCATCTTCTGAAACTCAGACATTGCAGAGGCTGCAGCACCTGCTGAGGCATCCAGCCCAGCCCAGGCCTTGCCACCCCAGTACCAAAGTAGGGCTCTCCAGCATGGGATGCATAACACGGTGCCCTCACCAGATGAAGCCACCTCTGACCCTGGTGTGCATGTGTGCAAAGCTGGGCCCGGACCGGGGCTGCTCCCTTAAGAGATGGGTGCTCGTACACGGGGTTGCCACAGGCTGCGTTTCCACCTGCAGTCTTCTACCTGGCTCTTCTTTCTTTAGCAGAGCCCCACAGGCTCTGTGGAGGCTTCTGACCTCCCTTCTCCCGTCTCTCAAGCAGGCGTGTAGGAGCAGTTGCTGCCTGGGCAGGTTGTTGAGGGAAGATGGGCAGGGAGGCAGGCAAAATGGCCACATCCAGACACTGCTGGTGGAAAGAGGGACTGCAGAGAGCCAGAGGGCCGGCTGTCCTCGAAGCCACCTGTTTGTGTCTATCCTTACAGAAGGAAGGAGACAAGGTGTCTCCAGGGAGGTAAGGGCTGACAAATACCAAGGCTTGGTGATCGAAATAGGCCCTCCTCTCCAGGGATCAACCTGCCCTGTGTACCAACAGCAAAAGAAAACTGCAGGAACGAAAACGTTAGACTGCTCTCCCCGCCAAATCTCCCACCCACTCTCAGAATTGTAAGCAAGAGGGGCCGAGGCAACCCGAGGACACATCTGACCACTTCCCTCCTTGCCTTTGGGCATCTTAGCCTCCAGCTCCGCAGGTCTCCCTGCTTCCTGCCCTTGGCCAGAGGCTGACACCCTGTCCTTTCCTTTGCAGACTGCACCTTGGGGGACACCCAGACCGGGGAGCCGGTGAGGCGGAAGTGCACCATCTACCGGCCCTGGTTCTCTCCTTACAGCTACTTCGTGTGCACCGACAAGGAGAGCCTCCTGGAGACCTACAGCTTCTCGGAGGTGCAGCAGGACGAGGGCAGGGGGGACAGCTGTCTTTCCGAGGACATGGCTGAGAGCATCTGCTCCTCCTCCTCCTCCCCAGAGAATACCTGCCCCCAAGAAGCCGCAAAGAAATCCAGGCACGGCCTGGCCTCCGTGGACTCCATCACGTCCCAGGACATCCTGGCGGCCTCCAGGCGGCTCCCTGCCCAGCAGAACGGCTACAAGTGCGCTGCCTGCTGCCGCATGTACCCCACCCTGCGCTCACTCAAGAGCCACATCAAGCGCGGCTTCAAGGAGGGCTTCAGCTGCAGGGTGTACTACCGCAAGCTCAAAACCCTCTGGGGCAAGGAGCAGAAGGCCCGGCCGGGAGACAGGCTCACATCGGGTGGCTGCCAAGCCTCCAAGTAGGCCCGCGGGGTGGTGCCAGCCAGTTTGCTAGCGGACACCTCAGTAAACAGTGGACGAAGCCTATTTATCTCTGGAGAGACACCAATAAATCAAAGTTAGCCACAGCCTCCTGTCCTGTCTGAGGTCACCCAGCAGCACCCGCTGGCCTTCCCAGCACCCGGTCCCACCTCATTTCCCTTCATCTAACAGTTGCCTGGCAACACCGGGCTCACCTCCCTGGCTCTGTTTTTTTTAATTTATTTTTTTTTCAAGACAATTTGGGAATGTCCTCTAAGACAGTGGTTCCCAAAGCGAGGTGCTCAGACCTGCAGCATCAGCATCACCCAGGAACTCAAAAATGGAAAGTCTCAGGCCCCACCCCAGATCCACTGGATCAGAAACTGTGGCCCAGCCGCGTGCACTTAACCAGCCCTTGGTGCAGCTCAGATTCCAGGCCCAAGGCCCTGCGATCCCGGCTTCCTTGAGGCCTCTGTGGGATCTATCTGCCCCACACAAGGGGGGGCGCTTGCCCTGGGGGTAGAGAGGGTGGAATGCCCTCTCCTGTTTGCACGGGAAAGGGTCCAGGTGCAGGGTTCCTTCACAGTATTAGACCACCTGAGGTGGGGGGAGCACAGCAGGTTCTCATTCATAAGGCAGGGAAGAGGTAAGTATGGCCAGGCCCCTGCCCACCACACACACCACCACCACTCACTCAGAAGGTGCATCTGTTGCTGAAGCAAAACAAAGGCATTTTAGACCCAGGGGACAGCTGCGCATGGTTGTTTCAGGTCAAGTCAAACAGGCCAGTTAATGTGTGAAAACACGTTTCTCCCACCCAAGCAACTGGCCAGTGGCCATCGCTGATGCTCGCTGTGCTTCTGAGCAACCTCCATGCCCCCTCGAACCCACAAAGGCAAGTAGCATGTGGTAAAAGGAAGGAAAGAAGGGAGGGGAAGGGAAGAGCAGGGAAGGGGGCGGGAAAGAGGGGAAAGAGAAAAGAAAGAGAAAAGCGGAATACTTCATAGTCTTATTTTTAGGTCTTCTTTACATCACTTTTCAACTCCCTGGTGACCCAGGGGGTCCTTTTATTACAGTGGGGCATCTCCTCTCAGGACACTGATACTCACCCTTCCTTTGTCTTCTGTCTCTCCCACTTTTGGGTGGGTGGGGTGGAAGGTCCACCTTATCCTTCCAGCAGATATATATTACCTTTTCTTGAAGCCTCACTTTAATGTTTAGCAGAGCATCTATTGCTCGGAATTATGCTGCTAAAATATCTCTTGTGGCTTATTTCCCATAGAGTACGAGCAAGCTGGGCTCAAGCCCCCAACACATCATATGCTACATGGTCACTCCCAGCCCCCTACCCCCAACCCTCTCCTCTTCTTGTCCTCTTCTGCTATCCCCACCCAGCGTCTACTTGCCCTCGGGGCTCCAGCTGGGCTGGGAGCTCAGGCCTGCAGAGCTCTGACCTGCCCACTCAGGCAGGACAGTCTCTGGGCAGCCCATCTGCCTTCAGACTCTGGGCAAGTCTTTTTTAGTCCACACTCTGATCTACTGTTTCTCTAACTGGAAAAGCCATCCAAGCCTGTGAAGCCTTCTCCTTGCACACACAGGTGGGAAAGCCCTCCCTGAAAGATCCCCTTAGTAGGGGATTCTGGAAGGGGTACAGGGAGGTGTACACATGGGGGACAGGGAGAACCAGGAAAGGAATTGACAACTCATCTTGTCTCACTTCCTCCTCCAACCCCGTGCTCTCTCCTCCCAGCCATCTGGATCCAGGCACAGAACATGCCACTAAAAGAGGGAAAACAATATGACAGCCAGGGACTGAGCCCAGACACCACAGCACATGCAATCGCTGCTGGGCAGGTGCTCGTGTTTTCTCCCTAAGGAGTTTCCACCCCCACCCCTTCCAATTCCTCGTTTAATGTAGCTCATTATTAGCTCAGTGACTGTCTTGATGCAGAGTTGCAAAGGCACCCAGCAAAGGATTGCATTGACCAAAGCAGGGGCAACCTAAGGGTTAATGAAAAGGGAAACTAAGTGCCTGGCAACTGCTGTGCGCTTTTCAATTGTAACCTCATTTACCTTTCATAGTAGCTCTATGTGGTTTATATAACTATGCCCATTCTACAGATGAGAAAATCAAGACTCAAGTTCAGTTCACTGGGCCTCAGAGGGCATGTGACCTGGTTTATCTGACTCTTCCAACCTCATTCTGACCTGTGCCTGACAAAGTAATCTGCTTTCCATAATCCACTTCCATAGGCTTTGAGAAGTCTCGCAGCTCCTTGTTTCTCTAATATTCCCTTCTGTACCAGTATCCCTCCTCTCCTATCTATCTCTACTCCTTGCAGGAAAGCTCACAATCAGAGTCGGGCCTCTTCTTCTGAGCTGTGTTGTGATGATACCATAATCCTTTCCAGGGGGACAGGGGGATAGGGGGAGGAGCCTGTTTTGTTCCCAGTATGGGACATTTCTACAATTGGCCCATTCAGACTCCTACCAATTACATACTTCAGACACTTAGTCAGGGGGTCAGTGAAACTGTATCATCTTGATGGTCTTAGTTATATTTGAAATATCTACAATGTAGTACTTTTTCAAGCATGCAAAACTTACTGCTATTGCCCATGGTATTCTAATGATACCTGGAATTTATAAGACATGGTGTTGGGAGGTTCTGCAGACATGAATACAGATCAGGGTTTCTCAGCAGAAGCAGTCCTGATGTTGTGGGCCAGATAATTTTTTGTCGGAGGGGACTATCTTGTGCTTTGGAGGATGTTCAGCAGAATCCTTGGTTTCTACCCACTAGATACCAGTAGCTCCTCCATCCCCGGTTGTAACAACCAAAAATGTCTCTAGACATTGCCCAACTTCCCCTCGGGGACAAAGCACCCTCGGTTAAGAACCACTGGACCATGTCTATCTAAGCCACACCTGAGAGCACCAGCCTTTCTCCCTCCCTCAGGGAACACCCGAATTCCTTCTAAACACCATACTCCTTAGAACCATGTGTCGTGAAGCTGATGCCTCCCGGATTGGGCAGCGGGGTGGAGAGTGAGGGAGGAGGGCAGAGAAGGAACAGGTAGAATAGCAGGATAAGAAACAAGAAAAGACAATGGAAAAGCTTTTAGAAATAAGAAAGGTTTATTTAGCAAAAGCCACTACACTAGTGACAACATCCAGGGAGTAAGTGCACTTACATTGACAGAATCTTTTCCCAGAGAGTTGATCCAACAGAGTTAATGACACAACAGTTTTAGGAAGTAGAGGGGCTGGAGGGTGGCAGGAAGTAGTGAAGCAAAGAATAAACAATAGGCATCTAACCCCTAAACAAGATCAGTTGAAAGGAGTGAGGTTATGAAAAAGTCTTACAGACAGCGTTGATAAAAGCAGGAATATAAGGAATATAAGTTTTGATCCCAATATATAGTCCATCCTGTGCAGAGAAATTCTTTCCTGGCTCCACAACTGTGGAGTCCGCTGGTACCTGGGGCAGGCTGGCCGGCCCATAGCCTCTCATCGCCTGGAAGGGAGGTGCCCCAGTATCCACTTGTCCTTCAAATAGAGCAGAGCAGAAGGATGGAAAAGAGGAAGGCAGGAGCTGGGTTAGCAGAGCGAGAGGCAAGCAGGGAGGACAGGCTGACATCACTGGGAAATAAGGTCTGTAACTTTCCCTTTCCTGCCCAGTTTGCCCCAGTGGAGGGCCCCTACATCTGTCCCGTTTCCCAGTCTTTGCAGAGCGTGCGCTGATTTGGTTCACACTGTGGAGGATGCTAACCACAAGCCCGTGCTCCAGGGAGGGCCTGGGCCGGAGAAAGGATGGAGCCAAGGCAAGCAGAAACCACCACGAAGTGCCCCAAGAACAGGAGTCTTGAATGGGTCCCAAGTTGATGTTACAGAAAACTCTGTAACAAGTCTCTCTGATTCTTCTATAACTCTCCTTCACGTCCTTTCTCCAGTCCCTTCATGAGCTCTTCAAGACCATTTTAGAAACTATGCCCCACCCCTCCACTCCCCCACCCCATCCCACCACAAGCCATCTCCTACCACATTCCACACACCTAATCCACTGGTCTCTGGCTTTATCCTCAGCTCCTATTTGCAGGGAGGTGGGCCTCGAGAAACTCCCAGGCATCTCACTCCCCTGGACCCTCAACTTTCTAACGATCTAAGAGGTCCCAGACGTAAGGAACCCCGGGTTAGGATTCTGTAAGCTAGCCGGCCCAGCCAACTGGATTCTTCATGTCTGCTACTTTTAGTTTCATGGGTCTCACTTCCCTGGTTCTTCCTTCCTTTGCACATGTGGACCTACTTCCATGGTTTATTAGAAAACAAACCAAACAAAACAGGATAACCTTCCTCCAACTGAACGCATGTTAGGAGAGAACAAATCTATTGCCGATTCAAACACCCTGGAACTTCCCATTCTCTTCTCTCAGGTCACCTTCTCTCCCTCTTTCTCACACACGCACACACACACACACGCACGCATGCACACACACACACACAGCTTGTCCTATTATCACTGACACCCTGGTGCACTAACCCCTGAGGAGGGCTAATGCAAAGCTGCATTTATTTCTGAATTTTCTAGAAGATATTCCACCTGTGGCTATAAGGGTAGCACTTTCATATATATAAATATTATAAAGCAAAGCTGGGGTTGAAGAATTCCATTTGGGGATAACCAAATTTTTACTAACTAACCCTCAAATAATACTGCAGTCTGGGTCTGTAGCTTCCAGTCCAGGCTAAATAAAGACTAATTTCCCTGAACATATGACTCCAACATGTCTTAGTTCTCTCTTTGGGCGGTTTAAAATGTTAACAGCCACTTATGGGCTTGCTGGAGCACAAGGAGCGTCTCCTCACTGCCCCAGTCAGCCTGCTGCACTGAGTGGTGATCTCTAGGTAAGGCCTAGATCAGGAAAGAGAAAAGAATTGCGTGTGGCACTTTTAACAAGTGTGCCTGAGGCACGTACCCACAGGTGGGTCAAGGGGGGCGTGGCTACGGCCCCTAAGTGGCAGTGATTCTGAAGAGTGGACTAAAACAGTCTCAGCTACCAGCCTGTGTCCATTTTTTTTTTTTGCAGTAAAAACTGACTACCACTGCCCGTGGAGGGGATCGGTTGAGAGGTAAGGCTGGGGCTCCAGATAAGGCTGGGGTCTCTGGGTCTCTGAGGCTTTCATAGAGGCAAGAGTGCTGCAGGCACAGCCCCTGAGGAGGGACAGACAGAAGACCCGGGGCAGCTTCCCAGCTTCCATTTAGACGAGCTGGGCTTTTGGCTTTCAGGCAGGAGGTGGACAGGGGGTCCATACTGAAGAAGCAGACATAAGTGCTTTGTGGCAGCAGAGAGGCTGCCCTCCCCAAGAGCTTTCACCGCAAAGACTAAATGTGGCAAAGCTGCCAGTCTCCAGAGCCTCCGAAGTGACAACTGACATCCAGTTAGAGACAAGTGTTGGATCCAGTTTATCCAATTGCTTATCCAATGTGTTCCAATCCAATCCCATGCTCACACTAAAAGGAATATCCTATTTTTTTTTTTCTAGCCCAGAGGGTTCAACACCTAGAATCTCAGCAAAAGTCTAGAGAAGGACTTCCTCCCCATAAAGGTTAGGGGAGGATTAGGCAGCTTGTAGCATCCTGATACTCAAAAGCAAAGTACCTGAGAAGGTACCAATGGCTTCCCTTCACAGTTGGGACCTCGTGGGGGAGGACAGTAAGGGGGACTGACTGGGGCACCACACAACAGAGCGGAGTGGCCCGATGCCGCAGGCCGGGTGCAGGTCCTTCCACAGCCCTGGGGCCCTGAACAGGGAGCCTCTGCCAAAGCCAGGGCTCCAGAAGGCCCTGCCTCCCTTTAGTGGTAAATTCAAGAGCAGAGCTGATGCGCTTCTGGGAATCCAGTATCTTCTCCCACTTGACCTTCCAAAGCAAACCCCTAATCCTCCTCGGAAACCTCCAACTTTCCACGCCCCCCCGTAAGTCAGCCAGGCACGCCCCTACCCCGGCAGCAGCCCTGGCCGCCTCTGCCCAGCGGCCTCCTGTCCCCGCGGCGCCTACACAGCAATCTCATCATCCAGGCTGTCGCCCAGCTCCTGCCTCTGCAGGACATTCAGCAGGCGGGGCAGCTCTTCCTGCGACCACGAGTCGCGCTCCTCGCTCTCATCCGTGTTGGACTCGTACTCCGAGGCGATGCCCGACTCGCGGAACTTGATGAGCTCCAGGCCGCCCAGGAGCCGCTCGCCCCGCGCGGGGGGCGGGGTGTCCTCGGGCGGGAGGAAGCGGAAGCACTCCAGCTTCACCAAGCAGTCGCGCCTACCTAACGGGCTGCCCGCTGGGTGGGCAAAGTCAGCCAAGCCCGCGCCCAGGGGCGGCGAGTGCAGGTCCTCTGGCTTAGGCGTCGTCGGATCACAGAGCACGGGCAGCGCTCCGGAGCGGAAGGTGATCTCCAGCAAGCTGTCCTGGGAGCCCACTGCAGGGGGAGACAAGAGGAAGTGGGCAAGTCAGGCAAGGCGCTTGGTTTGGGAAGCCAACAGGCCGCCAGCCCAGGATGCGGAAAACCTCCTTTCCTAAGCAGCCGCCACCCCGGGGATCCGCTCCTCTTAACGCTTCATCTCTCCCAACCAACCCAAGACAGCAGTGGGTACGCCTGGAGAAAGAATACTTCTGTCTATGCAACCCATCATTTAGATTTTGCAGTGGACTTCTATTTCTAAAATCCAATTTTTTTTAATATTTAAATTTTTTTTTCAAAAAAATTCAAAATATTTGAATTTCTAAAATCATGCACCAAGCACTGCACTCAGTGCTTTTACAGATCCTTCCATTTTGTTCTCCCAGTGCCCCAGCAGGCAGGTATTATTTTCATTGATTCTGTTTTCCAAAGATGTAGCTGAGTTCTGAGAGGATTGGTGATTTGGGTATCACAGCTGGGATTCAAATTCACCTTTGTTTTGACTGAATTTTTCCTTTAACCCTCTTGTGAATATTTCAACCCAAAACTGTATCTCCAGGAGCATGGAAAATGCAGTGGGTTGCTCTGAGTATAAACTAGGTTCTTGTTTTTGAAACAACAAACAAATGATTTTGGGAATGGGACTTTCTACCAAGTTAGTTTGACTCCAAATCCAATGTTTTTTCTGTTATGCCACAGCCACCAGCCTCTTCATAGGAAGGTAGTCAGGGGATGGTGGGAATCTTAATAGGGGAAATTGGGCTGATAATTATTCTCCTAACTTCGGGAACACCAAGTGGGAGAGCCAATCCCAGGGCAGCATTTTAACTATATGTTAAGAAGGCCCTGACTCCATATGCAAGATGACCCTCTACTCATTGGAGGTTGAAGAGCAGAGGGAAGTGTGCCTCACTTACTAGCTGGAGAGGTACATGAGCTTTGGGAATGTGGGAAAGACAGGGCAGTGGGAACCACATAATGATATGGGGAGGCCAGCAAATGCCTCGAATGGGGTTTGTGGCAGCAGAAAGCTAGGCACTGAGCAAGCCATGGGAAAAGCATGAGATAATGTATACACCACAACTTTGTAAATCAGCATTACTTGGGACAAAGCAAGGTCTCAATAAGCACAAATCTAGAAAACCCAGAGAGGCTTACAGAGTGGTACAGCAGCTCTCAATCCATAACTTTAGGCCACTTAAAAAGTACAGATTGCCAGCCCTGTCCTACATGTACTGATGCAGAATCTCTGTGGGTTGGACCTGGGAATATGCTTTCTATTTTTTTTTTTTTTAAAAAGCTCATGGGAGGAACTACTGGTAAAAGTAGGGGGGAAATAAGTATGAGTTTTACACCTAGACCTGGGTTGGGTCTTGGCTCTGCCCCCTTGACATTCCTGCACGCTCCAGCCAGATATTTAACTGCTTTGAGTCTGTTTCCTCATCTGAAAAATGGGAATGATGCTATTGACCACTACAAGGATTAGAAGAGATCATGTATGTTACATTCTATCACAGATTCTGTCACAGCAGGTGATCAGTGGATACTGGCTGGTGCAAAGCCCACACGTGCACACAACCCACAGGTAAGCTCCCGGGGAAGGCCTGGGGCTGGGACAGGGAGGCAGGCATCTCCACTGGGGGCTAGCCAACCTCTACCACTAACCAGCAGAGTCATCTGGCCACAGGTACTCTGCTGCCTTAGCCATTACACAGATACAATGTTACCTGCTTTTCCATGTTCCAGACTTGGGAGAAGGTATGGGACAGAGAGATTCAAAAGATTAAATGCCGAAAAGTCTGCTGCCTCCCACAAAGGTCATGAAGAATGATTCACAGGAAATGCCCCATCCACCTTGACTGGAAAAGCCATTAGAGAAAGAATGGACTGCCTTAGGGTGTAAAGGACAGCCTGAAGGAGAGGGGCCAGGTGAATACATGGCAGCTGCTCCCCTGGGACATTCTGGAGCAAGTCTGGGCATTCGATTAGAAGGCAGCCAAGATCCCTTGTAGCCCTGTAATTCTGTAATTTCATGAAGTGCGTGGATGGAAAACAAAGCTGCCTTTGTTTTCTGTCGGAATTTCAGGGGCAAGTCAGAGGTCCAATAAAGCCCCACCAAAAGCTGTAGGGAAAATGACATCTGGTTTGCAGAGCCTCCGCAGAAAGAGGCAAGGCTGGGCAAGGGTGTTTGGGCATTGCTTACTGGTGTTCTGTCCTGACAGCTTCAGCTCCAGCTCCTGCACCTGCTTGACCAGCAGGGAGATGTGCTGGAGCATGTCCTTGTTCTGCAGCAGGAGCTGGTGCACACGGGCCTGGGCTTCCAGACGGGCGGCAGCCTCAGCAGCCAACTGGTCTTTCAACAAGTGAACCTGCAGAGAGAAGGAAGAGGCAGAGAAAACAGAGAGGAGGCAGGGCAGAGAGGAGAGAGGGGCATGAATGTAAACAGAGCTGCTGGCAGAGGTCTGGGACCAACAATGCCCTCCGTGTTCAATCTGAGATGGAGAAACAATTGATGGGAAAATGGGCACCTGGGGCTCGTGAGTCAAGAGGAGGAGGAACAGAAAGGAGCAGGGACACTTGCCCCGTAGATGTCTCCATATGCCCGAACTGAATGAAGGCCACGGGACATCACGTACCACTCTGGGTCCTGCACCGAGGCCAGAAGGTAGGAAAGAGCCACCCTCCAGCTCCAGCACTCCCCTGTGCTTGGCCCTGCCTGCCTAAACCATCACTGCCAATTGAGGGAGGTGCCCTGTTCTCATCCTGTCATTCTTTTCTTAATGCAAAACCAAAAACAACTGATATATTGATCCACAAGCTTAGAGTTACAAGCCCCCATACAATCTTACCACCTCTCTTCCTCCTAAGCCCAAATATAATGAGAAGGAGGAAGCACTATGTCTGACCTTGCTAAACTGCCAAGGAGTGTGTAATAAAGCCATCTCATCTTTTCATGTCTAGGGGTGTCAGCGTCTTCCGCTGACTGTCCAGGCACCTCATTATTTCCCATGGCACTTAGGACCACGCATCCTACTGGGAGAGGTCAGATGTTTGCCGACTGGCTCATAACTGGGCCTCTTCCAACAGCCCCAGAAGGGTTGGGATGAACGGCCAGCCAGAGGCACTTGACAGAATGGCCCCTCTGTGGGAGGAGGGGACACCCTCATCGAGTCACAACTTGTTCCTGGCAGAGCAGCCGGCAATGGCAGGATCAGCATGGCTGAGGCCCAGTGGCCACTACAGGCCTGTCTTTGGTACACAGCAATGGTGTGGTAGCAGGAGGGAAGGCCAAAAGCAGTGTTCACACACATATGCATCTTGTGCTAACAGGTGGGTGGAGGGGCCACGTCCCGGCAGTCCAGGACAGTGAGGATGGGGAGGGTTTCAGAGGGCCCTTGAAGAAAGGGAAAGAATGGATTTGGTGACCTTAGGCCAAGGCAGTTTGGGGGGAAAAGGGTTTTCTTAGACCAAAAACGTGGGATGTGGGTAAAGACACAGAGGTTGACTGGGGTGGGACAGGTGGAACAAGGGGTGGAGGAAAAAGGAAGAGGAGTCAGAAGAGCTAACCAATCCCCATACCCAGAAAACAAATACTCTAGGTTTCTGGAAAACAGTTAGCTCCAAAGGGAGTCCCTTTTCAGCAGAGAATAAAAGACCCTGTTCTCCCAGGGCCTGGCCAAGCCTAACCAAGGGATCTGCCGGCCCGGAGCAGCTCTCAGATGATCATACCCTTTGGTGAAGTGGCTGCTTCTCCCTCTGCCCAGATCTAAGGACCTGACCTTGCAGCTGGCTCTACTTCTGAGTGGAGCCATTAGTGAGATTAGTTGCCACTTTCCATTAGCAGGTCCCCCAGGTTGAGCCTGTCTCTCCCTAGGGGAAAGATGCCTAAGGGATTTTCAGCAAATCTATCTTTCACAAAGCAACTGCTAAGGACAAATGATATTTTGGTCCAGATATGGATCTCAACGGCTAGCCTCATATAACCTGGGGTGGTGAGCACAGGGAGAAAAATGCCAAAAATATTTAAATCTAGCTATCAGATGGTGGGAGGCAACTACGCCTTTATCTTTCTTGGAAACTGAGGCATGGAGAAATTTCACCTGGGAATCCTCCAAATCCTATTGGTTCTAAAGAACAGGAAGACTGCTGTGGGAAGCCTCCCAAGGTGCTTCCAGAGAACAGGCCTCCTAAACCTTCCACCTGCAAGTATTGTTTCTTATTCCAACTAAGAGCATCTTTGAAAGGAATCAACTGAGCAGAGAGAAATGTTAATTATTCATTTTCTATTTGCTTTGAAACCAAACAAAAATGTCAGGCAGAATTGTGGAATGAAGTTTTAAAAGGATACACAAACAGAAAAAGCAAAGACTTCTGCCCACCCCTAACTGGCATACATTAATGACTCCCTGCATACACGGTACAGATTCAGCTCCTTGCAGGCCACATCTAAATATCAAACAGAACAGGCTGCTTGAGAGCACTGGGCCAAGGGCTGGAATGGCATCTCAGGTCATTCACTTCCCTCTGTCAACCTGAGGACCAGCTTGAGACTTGGACAGTCAATGATTTCACATCAGTAGATGCAGTGGTCAGTAATACAGGCCATTAAAGATCCCTGAAGAGCAGCCCTGGCGCTCCACTGTGAGCTCAGAGAATTAGGGAAGAGGAGTCCCCTCTTGCAGAAGCCAGAAAAGACAAAGTTGGCAGCTTCTTCTGCAGGTATTCAAGTTCCAATGGCGGAGTACAATGAATATGTAAATGACAACCCCTGAATTAAATGCTTCCATCACAAACAAGCTAGCACTAAGTAAGGGTCAGGAGAAATGCTTCTGAGGCTGAGTCCTCCTCATACCAGATTAATAAGAATTTTTGCTTTGCAAACTTAGAGTTATAACATTTCAATTACTTTCAAACCCTATGCACGTGAAAGCACACAATGGGGCTGCTGCCCAAAACCAACACTAATGAGCCCTTCTGCTTCTACAGCTGTCAAAAGTGGCATCAGACATAAGGCTCAAACCTTACACTGCAGCAGTCTGAACTGCAGAAGGACCCAAACCAGTTCAAGTGGAGACAAGAAGGGCTTCTTTTAACTTTGATGCAATTTTATCTTCCCTGTGTTTTGCATTTGTAGGGCTGGACTAGAAGCACTGAGATGAGGCTGATTCTTTCAGCCTTGTTTTGGTGTAGTCTGCTGTAGCAATCTGCGCTCACTTCCAATCATACCACAAGACTTCCTCCCTACCAGGTGAGATATTTATTTTTATTTGTCATACTTTTCTTTCAAAAAATTCAATGCCTTTTGCAAAGGTGGGCTCATTAATTTCTGGAAAGGTGTTAGCATTTCCTTTCCAGAGCTGGGTCGTCTTTGGCAATGACTCTGCCAGCCACAAAATAAGTCAGTGAGAGGGCCACAGCCTGGAGTGTCAGGGCTCAGATGTCCACTTCCGGGCTCTGGCCACAGTGCTACCTGCCAAAATTCAACCCTGCCCCCTCCAGCTCTATGCCACTTCCCCAAACTCT
>PVIY010003941.1:36936-107611 GCA_004026745.1 Myrmecophaga tridactyla | reverse complement strand
CACTTTGCCAGTCAGACTGTCACCCCTGAATGTCATGTCCCACATAGGGGGTACAGGACTAAATCAACTATAAACAAGTCTAGAGAAGCAGATCCCAAACCCGCCAGACCCACCCAGGAAAGACCCCAGCAATCTACTGACCTCCTCCTGCATCTGAGCCACCCAGGACAGCCCCATCCCTGTTGCTCCTGGCTAGGCTTGAAGGCGGCTCTTGTGGTGTCTTTTCCCTTAAAGAATGAAGTGCTTTAAACTCTACCCAGCAGCCAGCAATCTCCCAGCAGCTTTGTTCTGAGAAGCAAAGGAAACCACTAGGCAGACTGTTTCCAGGCAAACCAAGTCTCCGGCAATTAAAAACAATAATAATACAACAATCCTACACTGCACCCTGCGAACAAGGCCAGACTAGAGAGCAGGGTGGGGGGAGAGGGACTCCCGCAGCCCTCCCTGGCCAGCACTCCCCCATGTTCACTGAGTCAAAGGGGGACCACATCAGTCCCCGAGCCCCAGGCTCTCCATTCCTCTGCCTCAGCCTGCGGACCTTCCTGCTGCCACTTGTCCTGCTGTCTCCCACACCTGCTTCCATGGACCTGTCCCCACTTGGATGCCCTTGGCCCCGTTCCACTCTACAGACACTTCCAGGCTCTTGTCAAACCCCATTGCACCACAGTTCTCTCCCACAGCCCCCAGGTTGGCTTTGATCCCTTGCAATTCTGCATCCCATTTGGTACTTCTGTTGGAATCCTGAACGGTCTGGGATATACTCTGACCTGTTTCCTTCTCCTACATTTGTAAGCACAACCTGTATTCCATCCAGAGTCTCCCTCACATGAGATTTGTGACCTTGGAAAAACCACTTGACCTCTCTGAGCCTGTCTCTTTATTTAGAAAATGAAGATAATATCTACCTCCCAAGTTGCTGGGGCAGGGGAAGGTGGTGAAAGCAGATTAAAGATCACATTTATAACTTACCTAGCACAGTGCCTGGCTCACAATAATTGCTCTATGAATATCATTGAAGTATTATGCAAAAGGGTTTATGAGGACACTCTCCAAAGTTCTCTAGAGGTAGATTATCTGGATTCAGTACCTGGTTCTCCAACTTTTTAGTTGTGTGATCTCAGAGAAGCCACTTTTCCTTTCTGTGCCTGAATTTCCTGCTTTTAAAATGAAATGAGAATATGTCTACCACTTGAGGTGTTATGTTGATATTGTGAGCTAGCACAGGTAGAGTGCTTAGAACAGCCCTGGCATAAAGCAAATGCTCCATAAATGTCAGCAGCCCCACTCCCCTCCTGAAAACAGCGCCCATGCCTCCCTCACCTCTTGTCTGACATCAGGCCTGATGTGCTCAAATGAGCTGAGTCAAACCATAAACACCCAAATCTCAACACTCCTCCAAGCCATGTGCCTCCATCTTTCCCACAAAGAGAACAGGAAAGATTTTGCTTGATGCAGGATCAGATAATATCTGGTGTCCTTCCATCATCTATAGACACATCACAAAGCCCTGAAATCAGAACATTAAGCCATCTCACTCCACTGTGCATCTCACAAGTGGGGAATAGCAGAATAGAGACATCAAGGAACTCCCCTGGGGGTACATAGACAGGGCATCCTCTCTAGTCTGACTTTCATGGCTGCATCTTGCCAGTTTCTGACCTCATGCCGCTGCCAGCCCAGGGTCCTGGGGTGGCCATCTCAACCCCTCTATAATGCTGTTGAGTGTTGTCACAAATCAGGGGTACTGCTTCATGTCCACTGGTGTGGTTTGTACAGGGGCAACAGGGGTCTTAGATGAGAAACCCCTTCCTTTTGGTGGAGGTGCAGGTGGCAAGTAAGGGAGGTCCTTTCAGCTTGGGCATGGGGTCCCCTAACTGCAATTCCACGTTTGCCACCACTAGCCACCCCCAAATAAGTTGTTCAAGCTGGAGGTGCTGGAGTCCTGCTGATTCTTTATTGCCTCTTCCACTTGATGGATTTTCCTTTAAAAACTCTTTCTGCTGACTTGTAAGTACGTCTGGATTTATCTGAGGGTATAGCAACTCACTGGGTCAAAGGGGCTGGCCCGGCCTGCAGTCCCTTTGGACCTGCCACCTGGACTTTCTATTCTCCTGCTTCCTTGCCTTCTAATTCTCACCCAGCCTGGCTTTTCCAAGCCTTGATCTTCTAGTGCTGCTCTTTTCAGTTGTCTCCAGGATTCCTGCTGCTATTGACTTTTAAACTCAGTCATCATCTTATTTGCTAAGCACTGTTAAGGTGCAACAAAGTGGAATGAGCCCCGGCTGTGAAGTCAGACACACCCAGGAAAGACGCCGACTCTGCCGCTCACCAGCCAGGACAAGTTATGTAACTTCTCTGAGCCTCCATTCCCCATCTGTCGAATGGGATTGACAGTAATTACCCCTGCAGTCGTGAAAACGGGATGAGATCACACGGGTTGCCTGACACATAGCTACTGCACAACACATCTCAGCTAAGAGTCCTATTAAAGAGCTTGCTGCCCAAACAAGGAGGTTTAGCAGATGCTATTGATGAGCTGCTCATGTCCCTTTGTCTTACCCCAGAGGAGTGAGGGGCAGGGGCTGAGTGAAAACTTAAATGTGCACTTAACTGACCTCTCATGACAGAGCACAGACTTCTTTTTTTTTTTTTTTTTTTTTTACATGGGCAGGCACCAGAACTGAACCTGGGTCTCCGGCATGGCAGGAGAGAACTCTGCCTTAAGCCACCATGGCCGCCCAAGCACAGACTTCTGGAGAGCCACACTTGGGCTGGACACTTGCTATGGCTCTGGGAAATAAGGACTCCACTTGCCCTCCCAACTCTGTCTTGTAATCCAAGGTCACTCACTCTCAGTGAACTCCCAACCCTGAGCCAACTCCAGACCCTTCCCCACCAGCATCCTAAAGCTCTAATTGGGCTTAGACTCAAGGAACCAGTGATGGGCTACAGGCTAGGCAGGTGTGTGACCCTAGATCCTCAATGGAGAGAATGGTCAGTGTCAAAGACCCATTCTAGGGACTCACTAGACTTGCTTCGATATAGGAAGTGGAAAACAACCCGACATACCTTTTTCAAGTAATTTAAACTTCTCATTGAATTTTTCAACACAACAAAAGATCACCCCATATAAAACTTTCTGATCTATCTAAAGGCACCTCTCCCATAAGTACACATGGCATCCACACAACTGGGCAAGGGGTAGGTGGAGAAGAAGGCCATAAAGCTCCACCCTTAGGAGGATGGTCTGCTGGTCTCTCTCCCTGGCTGACCTCTATGCCATTGGACAAGACCCTGCCTGAGGACACTTGTCACAATGAGGGGCAGAGCCTCTGACCAGACACTCATTCTCCAAGTGTCTGTGCCAACTGTGACATTGACAGACAGCAACAGGCCCCTGCCACAGCAGCAACAGCCATTGATCTGTGGGCTTTTATCCTTAGCGAACCCCAATATGTTGGCATTGGTGTCCAAGCCAACTGTACCCCCACCCGGCTGGCTATAGGTTTTACATATGTGCAGACAGGTAACTCTGTTGTGTTGGCAGATCTGACATGGCCCCAGTGATCTTTGGTTATGTTGTCATTTTTTTTATATTTATATTTACATTTTTTGTGCCAGTGCCTCCCCTTGAAAACAGACTGGGCCTAATGACTTTCTTTTAATGAGTGTAATATGGAAAAAGTGGTGGATGTCGCTTCTGAGATTAGGTTACAAAAAATGGTGACTTTCTCTCTCACTGGTGCTCTCTCTCTGGCTCTTGTTGGCTTATTCCAAGAAAGCAAGCTGGAGGGGCCCAGGTGGCAAGGAATTGAGGGTGGCCTCCAGGCCACAGCCAGCAAGAAGCTAAGGAGAATGTAGAAATGAATCCTGCCAACTACTGCGTGACTTAACTTAGAAGGAGACCCCTCCTGGTGAACGTTCAGCTGTGACCACAGCCTTAGCCAACACTTTGAAGCCCTGTGAGAGGCTCTGAAGTGGAGGGTCAGCTACGTTGTACCCTGATTCCTGACCCACAGAAACTATGAGATAAGACATGCATGTTGTTCTAAGCCACTAAGTTTTGGAATAATTTGTTATGCAGCAATAGACAATTAGATCTAGTATGTTAATGATTCTGATAATATGTGGACAGAAGTAGCTCTTACGGGTTGGTATACATAAGGTTCTGGGACCATAACTGGGATTGAGAGTCATTTTAACGCACACTATCACTCTCGAGTCAGCAAAAGGAAAAAGGTGAGACAGAGAAAATGAATTTGAAACGGGAAGAACCCTCTGAAGCATCACGCTTTTATGTTAACCAGTGCCCCTGGCCTGCGTTACATCTCCTACCCACAGCACCTCATGCAATCCACACCACAACCTCTGTATCAATGCTCCAATCCGGTTTTATAGATGAAGAAACTGAGCCCCAGGGAGGTTAAGTCATTTATCCGAGCTCATCTAGATCGCGCTGAGAGCCAGGATTTGAACTCAGGCTCTCTGACTCCAGAACCTGCCCTCTTTACCACTGCCTAATAACCCTAACTAGGGAGCAAGTGGGACTGGGGACTTTTACAGGCTGTGAGAGCAAGAGCAAGGGTCCACTCAGACCCCACCATCCACATTGGGGTGAAAAGCACAGCAGCACCACCAGGACCCTTCCAGGTCTATGTCTGAGTCAGTGGGCTTATTGAGTACAGCGTTCAATAAGCCTTCAGTGAGCCCTACAATCATGCAATACGCTACATGTACTGCATTTTATTACATCAATAATGACCATAAAGGATGATTAGAAGAAGAAAATAAAAACCCCTGAAGCACAGAGAACTGTAGCCTTGAAATCAATTGCAGTGACGGCTGCTAAATTTATAAGCTTAAAGGGTCCAATGTTCCAGGAGTTTTTCAGATTAGCCTTCTTGCATCTTCTCATTCAGATATCCCACTATATCTCTCCACAATGATTTTAAAGGGAGAGATCTGATTTTATAGTAAAAAAGCACCTGAGCCCATTATATGCAATTATTCACAATCTAGCTCCTACCTACCTCGGCCTCACCTACCACCTCTGACCCAACCACCCACACAGGCCTCCCCTGTGTGCCTGCCAGGTCAGACTTAGACTCCTCCATCTGCCCTCTATGCCTGCTCCACTGCTCTCAATACCTTTCCCCACTCTAACTTCCTCCATAAAGTTATTCTGGAAAAGCTTGTGTGCTGCCATGTATTTGTTAAGTATCACTGTGTAACAAATTACTCCAAACTTAGCATCTTAAAATAACAGATATTATCTTACAGCTTCTGTAAGAGCAGCTTAGCTTCTGGCTCAAGGTCTTTCCTGAAATTGTAGTCAAGCTATGGGCAGTTCTGCAGTCTTCTCCATGCTTGAGTTAAGCCAAGCCTGCTCACGAGGGGGTGACGGGCTTCATTTCCTCAGCTCCTCACCGCTCCTCGGGGCACAGGTCCATGCCCAGCATGGCAGCTTCCTTCTCCCAACAACAGTGATCCAGACGAAGGTGGGGCAGGGAGGGGAAACCAAGACTGAGGGCACAGTCTTTTAAACCTAATCTTGGAAGTGACATCTGTCACTTCTGCCATGTTTTATTCCTTAGAAGCAAGTCTGTAAGATCGGGAGGAAGGGGTTACACAAGCATGAGACCCAGGTGGGGAATCACTGGGAGCAATCATAGAGCTTGCCTGCCACACAGTCCCTTCTCACGATTAAGACAGTGCACTTTTTATTTGTCTGTCTTCCTCCCGCACCAGACTGTGAATATCCTGAGAACAGGACAATGTCCTTCTATACAGTTTCCCAGGGCCTGGCAGGTGCGAGGTGCTCAGTCAACAGGGAATGAGTGGCTGAGCCCTTTGGAAAAGCCCCCTTCCTGCTCCGGGAGCAGCTTTCTAGTGACCTGACCCAGCCTGGGGGCCCATGACCTCTTCACCATCGCGGAGAAGAATGCACTTACTGTTAGGTCGGGAGAACGAGGAAGGACACGGCAACTGGAGCTGCGGGGGCTGTGTCGCCCCTCCCAACAGGGCTTCTGGAACCGCCCCTTCCGGACACCTGACTTCCGGAGACCGGCCGCTTCCGACCACCTGACTTCCGGAGACCCCCCCCTTTCCGGACGTCGCCTGACCCCGTTGCTTAAAAACCACCCGCGCCATCAGCTAGGCGCTGACTCACCTCCCTCCAGCTTGGACTTGGTGAGCTCAGCTCAGGAGCGCAGAAATAAACCGGCCTGCTTTAAATTTCCGGGTCTACCGTCCTTCTTTCTCACCCTTTCGCCTCCTAAACCTTTCACTTACGCTGTCTCTTTGGAACAGGCTTGTTTGCCCAAGAGCTCTCTTTGCATTCTCCCCCAGCTCGCCAAATTCAGGGGCTGTCTTCTCGAAGGAAGTTCCCTTCCCAGCCACGTTTCAGGAGACCACTGCTTTCCTGGCCTCCCTGCTTTTCCCCTACTTCGTTCCTACTCTTGTGAAGACCCTGCCCTTCTTCATTCTTTTCTCTTGCCTCCTGAGTTACAACTCTTTCTTTTGGTTCCCTCTTTTCCTTTCTCTTCTTCCGACCTTACTTCATTGAGTCAAATTCTAGTCAAATTCTGTCCCTTAGCCTAGCGTTCAGTCACCTGATCTGAGCTGCCAGGTTGCGTGGGTTGACAGCCCCAAGGCTGCCATTTAGTAGACAAGGGGTATTGGGAAAGTTAGAGAAATTCTCTTACCTCACTTTTATCATTTGTAAAATTGTTGTAATAATAGCATACATATTTCAGAGTGTTATTGTGGAGAGTTATAATGTACTTAGACTAGTGCCTGATACATAGTGCTATAAAGATGCTTGTGGAAAGAAGGCAAAAATTGATGGATGGATTCATAATTAATTAAGGATCATGTCAAAGGGATGTGGCAGAATGAAATTAATAATTACCATCCAATACACCTTTAAATGGTGCTGAATTGTTTACAAAATGCTTTCATAAAGGGTCTCATTTATTCCTAACACCACCACAGTGAGGTTGTATTCATTTTTATCCAATTTTGCAGACGAATGAGATTTAAGGAGGTTATTTTTCCTGTCCAAGGTCACAGGTGACAGAGCTGGGAGTCAGTCCACGTCTCTGGACCAATTCCTCTGTGCCAGGCAAAAGGATGGACACTCCTCCAAGCTGCTGCCTGACATCATTCTCAAGTTACTATATTTCCTATTCCTTCATAAGGGTAAATCAGCAATTACATGAATTAGCATGTTCTCACTCTAGGAGGCCTTAGCTGATGGAGTCAGCTCACAGGAACATCTTTTTGAGGATGTCGATTAGTCACAGAAATCTTGGACTACCTGGAAGGGTTGGGTTTGCAGGTGATTCTGCGCCATCACAAATGGGCTCAGACCTGAGGCCCAGAAAGTGCTATAAAGAATCATGTTGGACCCCCACATGCCCATTTTGAGGAACCCTTTATTGCCATTATGTATTAGTTTCTTGCCTTTTCCTTTTCATGATGGCTCTGCTAAGAAATGTTTCCAAATTGGCTTGTCAACTGTAAAATAAGATGCTGAAACTTGCTCCCACTTTGAGGGGAAGGCCTACGTCCTATCTAACCTGCATCCAGCACCTCCCATGCCTGGTGGGGATGTGCTCTGTGACAGTCTGCTGATGAATCACCTTTAAAGTCCCTCCCCGTTCCAGCATTTAAGAACACTGACAGCAAAAAATATAAAAATGAAAACCAGACACAATAACAAACAGCGCAGCCACCTGGGACCACTCAGCCAGGTGCAAACAAGCTCAAACACCTGAGTAGCTCCTGAGGGTCTCTGCACCCTACACAGTCAATGGTGCTCACGGTGAGAGTCTTGAGTCACCCAGAGGCAGCTCAGCCTCCTTTAGGGAGGAACTGGCTGTTATTGCGTGATGACCCAAGCTAACTACAGAATCCCCATATGGAAGAGATGACCCACTTAAGCCTGAATCCAAACCAGTCAATATCAATTCAATTCATGACATTTTAGGGTACCTGCTCTGTGTCAGCCACCGTGTGGACACGGGTTCTCCGAGAAGCCGATGCCAAGGCGGGATTGGATGTGCAGGGCAGTACTGGGGGAAATGCCTATGAAGGATAAACTGAGCAAGGGTGGGTGGAGAGAGCCCTCAGACAGAGAGGCAGGACTGACACCTATGAGAGAGGGAAGG
Source organism: Myrmecophaga tridactyla (assembly GCA_004026745.1). NCBI lineage: Eukaryota > Metazoa > Chordata > Mammalia > Pilosa > Myrmecophagidae > Myrmecophaga > Myrmecophaga tridactyla. The sequence continues at coordinate 99,440 of PVIY010003941.1, read as the reverse complement.
AAGGACAGGGACAGCAGAGTTTAGACCACAATGCAATTCTGACAGCATCTCAGCAGGGCCAATGGAGAGCCCCAGGCAAAGGTTGCCCATTGGAGGAGCGTCAGGTGGGGATGGCATGGCCAGTAACCCCACAGTGCTCAGTCTTTGGCTAATAGCAGTCTAGGGGCAGCTCGGTCTCGGCTTGAACTTCATGAAGGATCCAAAGATGCCAAGTTGGAAGCTGCAAGTCCCCTTCACAGGCTTTCTTGAAGGGAGAGACATATCTACACGGCTGCCACAGACACACTCCTGGAGTCCAGAAGGACCAATCTGGATAAGATACGGCATTTCTTTTGAAGAACTTTCTCTCTCTTAAAGGAAGAAGATCACAGACAATGATAAAAATATGAGAAGGGACACATGTGGCAGAGAAGAGAAAGAGAAATCTTCAGAGAGGACACGACAACGGGTCAGACTGCGGCGGCCTCCTAGCTGGAATGGGGTGGCCGCGGGGTGGTGAGCACGTGGTCGGCCTTATGGGAAAGAATCGATTTTTTAGAATCAAACCGCCTCAGTCTATAAAGATGTAGCCTGAAATCAAAGTCCACACATTCATAAAGGGAGAAGAGGAAGTGGAAACGAATTTGAGCATCAAATTCTGCAACCAAGGAACAAGGACGAGAGTTTTAAAGTAGATGAAATAAAGGCCTGCTTTACACTGTGGGTTGTCACCTTTAATGGCTAATCAAAATGAGCTGAAAACGCTACAGAAATGCCCCAGTCATCCAAACCTACCTGAAAGGAATTCTTCCATGAATATAAAATTTCCCATATGACAGCAAGTAACTCTTTCTGGGACAACTAAAAAAATTAATAAAGCACACTGGAGAGAAGTCTTTCTAAAATGAATTAATACCATGCCTTCTTAAGTATCATTTAAACTTTCCAGTTGACTTGGATGAGCTTGCTATGAGCTTGAATGTCAGGCTCAGAGAGAGTATTACCCACAGACCCAAGAAGGCGTGGAGGGCTGTTTGCTCCTACACCAAACGTCTCCAAATATTCCACTTCTGACATTGCGCTGCCATCTGCTCCCTCCACTATCCAGCATAAGGTCCTTCTCGTGACTTTCAGGGAATTTGCTTATATGGGATTTGTACCCACTACCCCTTCTAATTCGTTGCTTCTAATCTCCTCTGGGGTGGAATGCCTGATAACCATTCTCAAAATTTTATTTAATCATGACTAAGTATGCTCCAAATGAACTGAGGTCCTCTTCTATGAGGAAGTTTATTGACGCATTGAGAGTCCATGTATTTGATGATACCAATTTTTGTGTATGTCAAACACATACAAACCTAAGTGTGTAGGTGTGTGGTGATGTGAGGAGGAGGGAAGTAACTTGGGCCTTTCCTGATTCTGAGATGTGTTCTAGATAACTGAAGTTACTGAGCAAGTGGCTTCTGAATAAGTGAGGTCCTAGATGATCTCAACGTGATGGACAATTTAGTCCCAGAGAACTATGGGCTCCCAACCTTCAACAGAATAATTGGCAGATTGATGTGAGGTCAACTTTTCTGATATTTATGTTCATAATTTAACTAGCCCTCAGATGAAAAGTATGCATAACTGGCATTATTTCTTATGCTTCTTTTTACCAGGCTCAAAGCTTGAAGGTAAGAACTGCTGGGCTTCAGTCCTCTTCCTCGTTTATGCTCAGCCAACCCCTGGGTGGAAAGAGTTCAGTGACAGGCATGGCCTGGACCACCACTCTGAACATCCCGAAGGCTTAGGCTTATCACAAAGACCGAGGAAACACTGTTGGGTCCTCCTTCTAATACATCAGTGTTTGGAAATAAATGAATAAATAAAGACTGCTAGAGTTCCAGCTGTGTGCCAGGCACTAGGCTAGACATTTCCACACTCACTGCTCTATATATAGCATCTTCATGGCAGATACGATGAGTTGGATTTTACACAGGAGGAAATGTAAGATCACAGAGATTGGGGGAGTTCCCCAAGATCAGACACACTGTAACGGGCAGAAGAACTGAAGCTAGAGTCCACATTTCCCATTGCAAGTCCATGCCCTTTCCTTTACATGCAATACCCTAAGTAGCCTGAAAGTCCATCGCCCAAGTGAAAGCAGGCTGGATAGAAAGGGAGCATTTACCACTCCATCATCTCTTCATTCCAGGCCAGCCACTGGCTCTCATGTCTCAGTGCATTTCTAGTGGTCAGCTCTGACTCTGCTCCCCATTAGCTTCTCTGGCCGCAGCTTCCCCAAGGTGCCCTGCCTGCTGGTATTTGGAAGCATATCGCATGTCTCCTGTAATTTAGCTATTCAAATTCAGACCCTGTTCTACCTAGCTCTCTCACTCTCCCCATCATTTCAGCTCACTCTTTCTGAGCCAACCAAGAAAATCTACTCATAATCCCTCGGATCACTTCTCCTTATCCCTATACCTGAGGGGCTGCATCCACCTCGGTAACAATACATGCCTCCCTCTTCTCTGTTCATCCGGGCTCCTCTCCTCCATTAAATCTCTCCTCCAAATCGTCTTCTCTGGGAACAGCTGCTAACCTCAGCTAACACTCCAGCTCCTTAGCGCTTGGGAAAAAACACAGACCAGCAGCCAGCCATCTGACTGTGGGTGAGTCATCCCACCGCTTTGAACCTGTCTCCCAGCAGTCATGCGCGCCGCCCCACCCAGCAGAGACAGGCACTGTGGTCCGGTTAAATGTCTGACCTTGGGAGTGAAACTGCAAGAGCCGAATCCTGGTGATAGCACCTAGCAGTCACCTGACCTGGAGCCAATTACCCAGCTTCTCTAAGGCTCAATTTGTTCATCGTTGTACCTGCCCCGTGGTAGGGAGGATTGGAGAATGAGACGCTGTATGTAAAGCACTTAGCAGAGTGCCTGCACGCTGTAATTGTTTGATAAATGTTAGTAATTATTATTGTTGCTCAATACTCAGCCATGGCGTGAGTATTTCACAGAGGAAATTGACAAATGCTAAAGCCGGGGTGTATTTTGCATGGGGAGGGTCACACTCTTACACATCTGACAGCACATCACTGCCTTGAACTGTTTGCATGTGTGTGTGTGTGTGTGTGCGTGCGTGCGTGTTCTCTCTGTGATTTGAATTATCCTCAGACTCTTTTCTCTGCTCCCACACTTCTGCAGAAATTGCCACTGTATCTCCCTCCTCGGGATTCCACACCGGGGCACCCGCCCAGCTGCCTCCGCCTCTCGAGTGGCGGGGCGCCATCTAGTGGCGGGAACCGTACTCCAGGCTCTACAATGCCTTCGCTACGCAGAGATGAACCGGCTGCCACCTGGCCCACAAACCTGGCCCTCCCCCTGATTTTGTAAATAAAGCTTTATTGGAACACAGCCACATTACTTGCTTACAAATTGTCTATGGCTATTCTTGCGTTTCAATGGTCGAGTTGAGTCGTTGTGACAGAAACGGTATGGCCTACAAAATCTAAAATATTTCCTATCTGTCCCTTGACAGAACACGCTTGCCGATGCCAGCATACAGGACAATGGCATGAACCGCTTTCTAAACGTTTCCCCACTTATGTTCATAAATCTCAGTGTTCTCAGAGGTATTGGCTCCTTGCCATTGACCCCCTATTGTTATACAGATAGGTAGGTTCCAATATCCCCATTATAAAAAGCAGTGTAGTGAATGGGATGCCATTTTCAAATTTACAATACTGAAGTGAGACCTAAGGTAAAGAGCTGACTCTTTCAACAGAAGAAAAGCCCTTACAGAGGGTCTGCCACTCTCCACTTCTGTGCTTTGGGGCAAGGCACATAGCTTTTCCTGAGCCTCAGCTCCTTCGTCTGTCAAATGCGACTAAGCATCACTTCCCTCACTGGGTCACTGTAGAGAACAAATGGCATCATTCATTAGCTAGCCTTTTGTGAGCCATGAAAACACATTCAGTATTACTGAGTTTATTGCCTATGTAGCTGAGAGGCTGTGGTGTGGATTTCCTCACCAATTACCTAGAAACCTGTAAAGAACACCAGTTCTTATTTTGAATGTGCTTCTGAAAGCATCCCCAACATTCCTGGTCCTCCATCCCATCAATTTCCTTAGAATGTGGGCTCTCTCCAGTCCCCTCCCCAGACTTTGGTTGCTGCTTAGAGGCAAAAGATATGTCCAGGGGAGAGAGGGGAAGGTTCGAGTGCCAAATGTGGGACACCCCTGAAACAGGATGTCCTTGGCCCCACAATGTATCAATTGATGGATAAAGCGCCCCCAGCTCCTTTGCCTCTCAGTTAGAATAACCCTGGAGAGTGTCCTACACTGTCTCCTTAGGGGTTTCCTGAAGGATGGAGCCCAAGCTGCCCACAGCAGTCACTGGCTCAATACTTTGCCCTTTATTGGCTTCCTTTCTTCCTTGTCTTTTCCCCCACTCATGTACTGGTGCTTCCTGGGAGTCCCGCCCACATTAACCGCATGAACTCACAGCCCTGACTCAAGGTCTGCTTCTGGGGTATGTAACCTATGACCTCCTCCTATGGCCACCTACTTTGCACCATGTTCTCTGCCAAGAACCTGAAAGTGTGCAAAGAAGGACACGCTACTTGGTCTGCAAAGCCCAATAGGATCTGGCTCCTGCCTACCTTTCTGGTCTCACCTCCAGTCGCTCTCCCCTCAATCACTTGTCTTCAGCCACCTGAGCCCTTTTGCAGTCCCTCCAGTGTTCCAGGCTCTTTCTGGCCTCAGGCCCTTTGCATACTCTATTCCCACTGCCCGAACACCCTTATTCCATCCTGTTAGCCAGCTGATTGCTCAGCGTTCAGGTCTTAACTTAAATGTCACATCTGTAGAAGTCTTTTCTAATCACCTTACCTAAGCTCATTATTCTATGTCAATTTTTTTTGTTCATTTGCTGATTAATAGTTGTTGTTACAATTTGTAATTCTGGGTTTCATTGCTCCTTCATTTCTTTAATGACTATCTCATGTTCTGGATAGGACAGAAACCATATCTGCTTTATTCTTAAATACCTAGTACCAAGCGGAGTGCCTGGCACATAGCAGGCACTTTAATATATATATATATTTAATGGTTGGATATATGGATGGAAGAGCTAGTACTTGCCTTCCATCATCCTTATTCATGTACTCATTTTGCCCCCACCAAACCCATTCTCACATACATGATTGCAACGACATAACCATGTCATTTCCTCTCTGTGTCCCCAAGAACTTTAAATTAATGAATAAATCAAAATGTTTTTGTTAGAAGAACAACTGAAAAAAGAAAATTGATAATTCAGAAGCCCACAGTCCTTTTTTAGTGCTATTCTATGACTGTGAAATGGGAAATGCCTTCTGAGCCTCGGTTTCTCCATCTGTAGAATGAGCACAATAATCCTGCCTGAGTCCCATGGAGCAGATGGGGTGTGTGAAGGGGCCTTATAAACTGCAAAGCACCATCCAAAAGTCTTAAGAGAATTCTCTGGCGAGTTTTTGTGAATTGCCACACCAATCCCTGGTTGTCAACATGGCAAGCAGCAAAATGCCTTTAAGCCCTGACAGTTTACTCACAGATACTAAAAGTTCCCCATGCTTTGCATGTTCCCTAATGTACTTGGGGCAGGAAGCCAGAACAGAAGCTGCTGGAACCAAATGAGGCCTGTCACGCTGACACATGTGAGTCTTTAATTGCCTACAGCTGGCTTCACTAAGCCCCTCTCGGGATGCGGGACCACTCTGGGAACCACAGCCAGCCAGAACAGACCCTGGGAGGCATTACATCCTGTGTGGGAGGCAACCCAGAGGGAAGACTCTTGGTGGGATCTCTCAGTAGAAGTTTCAATAGAGTAAGAACAGCAGAAATGGTTTCTGACTTTGGTTTTACAAGCAAAGAGTCTAGGAAAAAAAAAAAGGTTGGAAGGGTGGAAGATCTAAATAGACACATGGATATCAAATTTTGTCAGCTTTTCACTCATCTGAGAGATGGATTTCGGAACACTGGAGCACATGGATTAGTGTCAGGGAAGGCTCTTAATGGCCTCCTGAAGTTGAGATTCAGAGGGTTCTTTCAAATAATCAGAAAGCAGGCACTTGTAGAGGGAAACGATGGCCTTTGATACCCAAGAATCTTGGATTTGAAGCTCTCCTCTGTACCTACTAACTGATCGGTGAAAACTGTTGACCCTCTCTGAACCCATAACTCCTGTCTACACGGTGCAGTTAATATCTATGGTGATATCGAATCACTGTTCTCCATTCGTCACCCCTTCCTGCACCCACACCTTTGCCAGTGCCCCATCGTGGGTAGAATATACCTACTTGTCCTTTGTTTCTGATTGGCCAGGAAGCTTGCTTGGCCAATCATATACAAACAGAAGCGCCACCAACCTGGAACAAACAGATTCTGGAAATAGCAGAAAGAGATGTGGCCCAGAGCCTTACCAGCCAACACAGAGACTTGTACCGAGAAGCAGGGCTGCCCAGACCCATCCAACTTGGACAGTCAAACCCCAGCTAATCCGTAGGTATGTAAGTGCTAATAAACTATCGTTTTAAGACACTGAGTCATGGAGTGGTTTGCCACCCAGCAGTAGGTACAATAGCTGATAATACCTACCCCTCAAGTCTGTCATACAAATTGCATTTGATGATACGTGGAAGCTTCAGCACAGCATCTGGCACATAGGAGAATCTCAGTAAATGGGTTCTCCCACCTTGAACATTAGGTGTGTCTGGTGACTGCTGCTGGCTTCTTCATTACACTGATATTCCCAGCTTCCACCTCTGAGACACCCCCAAAGACTTTAAGGAGAAGAATGGTTTCCTTCCCTATTTCATTTGCCTGGTGCCAATTAAATCAAATTTATGGAATTTACTCTGGTCTGTAATTATCCTGGGAAATTTATTTCCGACTATTTAAAAAGCCACTTCACCCCGCCTCCCCCCCAGAATTTGCTGGCTGTGGTGCAGAATTATGACTGCAAAGCCTCGATTGCAAGGGAAAGAAACTATTGCATTATTTATTTCTTTGTATTTGTATTTATCAAGACAGGTAAGGGATTTAAGGGCATTCAAATCTCTTATTAGAGAAGAGGAAAGTGTTGAGGGTTTGGTCTCTCAGGCCAGCACAACTTCACTATGAGTTCAAGCTCAAGTTAATTATATCATTAAGTCCTGCCAGCCGCACACTCATTAGTTTGTTCATCTGTTTATTCACTCGCTCGCTTTCTCTGCTCCATAACATAGTGGTGACACACGTGAGCCCTGGAGGTAGAATGTCTGGGTTCAAAACCTATCTCTGCCTATTTCCAAGCGTTTGACGTTAGGCAAATGGCTGAACCCCCATGACACTCAGTTTCCTTGTCTATAACATGAGAATTATGGTGGCTGCCTCATACAGTTATAAGGTTGCAAGGAGATGGCGTATGTGAAGGTGTAAAGTGTTCAACATAGCACCAGGCTTCATAAGTGCATATTCCATGTCTCCCTTGGGCTTCCAGTGGGTTCTGCTCTGCATTGAGGATGCAGGAATGAATGAGACATGATCTATGCCTGGGGAGGTGTTCTAGTTTGCTAGCTGCCAGAATGCAATATACCAGAAACAGAATGGCTTCTAAAATGGGGAATTTAATAAATTGCTAGTTTACAGTTCTAAGGCCAAGAAAGTGTCCCAATTAAAGTGAGTCTAAAGAAATGTCCAATCTAAGGCATCCAAGGAAAGATACCTTGGTTCAGGAGGGAGGATGAAGCTCAGGGTTTCTCTCTCAAGTGAGAAGGCACATGGCAAACATGGTCAGGGTTTCTCTCTCATCATCTCTCTCATCTGGAAAGGCACATGGGGTACACGGCATCATCTGCTAGCTTTCTCTCCTGGTTTCTTGTTTCATGAAGCTCCCTGAGAGGCATTTTTCTTCTTCATCTCCAAAGGTCGCTGGCTGGTGGACTCTGCTTCTCGTGGCTGTATTGTTCTGCTCTCTCAGCATCTCTTCCTCTCTCCAAAATGTTTCCTCTTTTTATAGGATTCAAGTAAAGTAATCAAGACCCAACTAGAATGGGTGGAGACACGTCTCCACCTAATCCAGCTTAACAGCCACTCTTGGTTGAATCACATCTCCAGAGAGATGATCTAATTAAAGTTTCAAACATGCATTACCGAATAGGGATTAGAAGAAACAGCTGCCTTTACAAAATGGGATTAGGATCAAAACATGGCTTTTCTAGGGTACTTACATCATTTCAAACAGGCACAGGAGGGCACAGAAAAGAGAGTCAGGGTGAGGGCAGGGCAGGGGAAGGAGACCCACCCAAACCATCTTCCAGAAGGAGCTGACACTTGGCTGAATTTTGCGGGATGGTCTGAGTTTTAGTCTCTTCTATTTCCCCTGACTCCTGATCTCAAGAGTCCCCAGAATCCCGTGTAGTCCCTTCCACATGTCCAGATGAAATGAGAGATGCACGGAGGGCCTTGAAAGAAAGACAATTAACTTACATTCATTAAATTCCTAGGATGAGTCATGCATTTTCATACAACTTTCCTTACTTCACCATCACAAGCCTGCAAAGTAGCTTTATTAATAAAGGAAACTGAGCCTCAGTGAGGTTGAAAAGTCCAGAGTCACACGAGTAGTAAACAGCCAATGTAGGGATCTACCCTGTATTTCCTAGCTCTTGGTCCAATTCTGTCTTTCTGAAAGGAAAAGAGAACCAGCTGTTGGGCTGTAAAAGAGGGAATGGACACAGATCTACAAATGCATTTCCTCTTAATTACATTTCTGCAATGCCATCGATATAGAGGAACTCTCTTCATCAAGGGCCCCTGCTGCCACCACCCTTTAAAAAATCAGGCAAGAGTCCCATACAGAAAGCATCTTGGATCACAACTTGCTGTTGTTTGGGATGTAATTTTCTTTGGAACTCACAGAGAATGAAATTTGAACTCTCCATTTCCTCCCTCCTCCCTTTCACACGCTGAGTTCCAGGGAGCCATCCTTCCCAGTTCTTCTACTTCTCTCCTCCTGACACTCCACCACACCCTACAGCAAGGGAAACTATTCTTGGGACAAATGAGACCTGGATGGAATAAAAGAAAGGGCCACGATGTCATCCATTCACTAATTTGGGGAGGGGGTATTAGAGAATCATCCCACCACATATTCAAGACACTCCTGGAAGACGAATCCATACCCATTTCTCCAGAGACACTTTTAAGCTCTACAATATTGAAAGCAACTTCGATAACATTTGGTAAAGAAGGAGGCCAAAGTGAAACAGAGCAGAAATCGATGGGCTTTTCTGAAATCCAGCAGTGTTTCCCTGCGAACTGAGATCACCTGGCACCACTGGCTGGTAGAGCCACTCCCTCCTCTGTGTTCCTCTTTAGGCATTTTCCCTCCCGGAGCTCGGGCTCCTGCAGCCCTCTATGAAGTGCATTCAGGAGCGCTGCAGGAGACCAGGGGAGAGAAACAAACCTGGCTTGATACCTCCATGCTCAGCCAGAAGCAGTGCTAAGTCCACCAAACTCAAGGGGCTGGGACATGCATGCCTGAGAGTCCCCTGGTCCTTTCCTGCACCTCAGACTCGTCCCCCAAGCCCCACAGCAGCCAATCAAGTGCAGCTGGGGGCCCTGGGAAGAGGGGCCAGGAGCCTACTTAGTGCCCAAGACTCTCCCTGAGCCTGGACAGGGAGGAGCTGCTAGGAACCCCACAACCACCATCATTTAGGGTTGTGGTCAAAGCTGCAAGGACCCTTAGGCTCTGCCCCTTCCCTGCTACCAAAAACAGGAAAATTAATTGAACAAGTACCATATGAATGCAATTATCACAAAAATTAAAGCTATGCCAAAACACAGAAAATAAAAAGTGAAAGTTCCCCCTTCACCATCACCCCCATTTCTTTCTTCTCCCCAGAAATAACTGTGAATAACAGTCTGGTCTGTAGCCTTCTAGATCTTTTCTTATGCATTATCCTAGATGTATAAAGACATATCTAGCATTTAGGGATCGTTTTGTTTAGATAAATAGGACCCTGCTATACATACAATTCTGCCTCTTGCTTTTGGCATTCAGCTCACATTCCCGCTTCAGTGCCCATGGTTCCCCTTCATTATCGTTATTTGCTAAGGTTTGATAGATAGTTAGATTGTTTCCAATTTTTCATTATTGCAAGCAAGGTGGCATCAAACACTCATAGCGCATTTATCTCTATGCAAGTGCTTGAGTATTTCCGCAGGATAAACAGATGTCTGGAAAAGCGGTTTCCCACACAGGGAACGGGGGCGCCCAGAGAGGGGAGGTCAAGGCCACACAGAAGGTTAGCAGCGGAGCTGGACGGAGGCTCCGAGTGCCCAGGACCCCACACCAGCAGGGCTGTGGCCTCGGACCCGCCAATTCACTGCCCCAGCGATGGGATTCAACGCCCTGCATGGAGTGGGCAGGGGCCAAAGTTCAGCGGCTAAGAAGACAGGGTGGCAATCTCAGCACCCTGAGGCCAAGGGAAGGGTGGCCAGAAGAAGCCAGCTGAGGACAGCGGAGGGGCCCTCATCTCAGAGGCTGAGACCTTCAGCCCCAGCCTGGAGCCCCTCCTCTCCAGCTCTGCCAGCCCAGGTGCCAGAGCCTCTTTCCTCATCGTGAAATGGACTGAACCCCTCCAGCTCACAGGTCTAGTGGGAGGATTGGCTCAGGTGATATGCCCGGCACACATGATAATACTGAGCCCTCCTATGGACCAGGCCCTGGGCTAAGTATTTTTCCTGAATAATAGCATTTTACCTTTACAACACCCCCACGAGGCAGGTCTCATTATTGTCCCCATTTTGCAGGTGAGGAAACTGAAGTACACAGGGAGAGTCCTTGCCCAAGTTCACCCAGGAGCAAATGGCAAACCCAGGAGCTGGGGCCAGGCAATCTGGCTCCAGAGCTCAAATTCCTGATTGTAAGAAAGGTGCTTGCAGCTTGTGGGTGCCCTAACATGGACGTGAAGTCCCCTGGACTGGTAGGGCCCAGGCCAAACAAGCCCCCCTGGATCGGTGCTGGACCCAGGCAACTCAGGCCTGCTGCGGGGCTCTACCTCCGGGCGGGGGCCAGGCTTTCCCTGTTGCTGGGCCGCCCATCCCCCTCCCCGTTAAGAGCCCCCCAGAGGGGCCGCCAGCACCTGGGGCACTGGACAAAATTGCCTACATCCATCACCCCAGCCCACGGAGGGGCAGAGCCTAGCTCGAGATTTAAACAAGCTGTTTCTCTGCAGAAACTACAGCCAATGGCACAGCCTGCCTTGCTGCGGTTTGGTCAAAGGTTCATGCAGGCTTTGTGACCACAGAAGAAAGGGAGAGGGAAGGAGCAGGTGGAAGAGCGAGAGAAGCAGAGAAGCAGCAGAAAGAGAGGGACAAGAGGCCAGGAGGGGCAGAGGTTCAGAAAGCTGGTGAAAGAGAGGAAGACAATGTGCCAGGAAAGTGTTTTTCAAGTCTGTACCCATTTGAGGGTCCTTAATTTTTCTCTGTCTCTCTCTCCATACAGATGTATATGCATATGTATATGAATACATGGATGCTTATATATGTATGTATGTGTACAGACGCATATACATATACATATAGCATTTTCATTCTGATGATATCCTAAAAATAAAAATGAGCATATTCTGGATTATTCAAGCAACCACTCCTGAGCAATCACTCCCCCACCAGCCTGTTTCCTTATAGGTGAAATGGGGATAACAACAATTCCTTTCCCAGGTTAGTGTGAAAGAGTAAGCTCATTTATATAAGGTGCAGTGTGCATGCTCATTACATAGTAACCATTACGACTATTTCTGTTTACAAGACACCCATAAAGTCTGGTTATCTGTGCAGGCTTGGAAAAGTGTCGTTAGAGAAAGTGACATCTGAGTTGGGCTCTGAAGGATGAAGAGAAGTTCTCCTGGGCACGAGGCAGGGGGCTGGCTTTCCAATTGGAAGGGAGGAGGTCCTTGAAACAGGAGCCACAGGTGTGCTCAGCAAAGAACGGAATATTGAGTGTTCAAGAGAGTCGGGAGGAGGCAAAGCCAAGGAGCTCAGCAAGACCCAGAACAGGGCACTGGGCTCTGTCCCTGTCCCTTGCTCCCAGGCCCAGAAAGCTCTCTAAGTTCACCTCATTAGCAGACTTCTGGTGGCAGACTAAAACAAAAGCATTAAATGATGGTAGTATTTATTCTGGAAGTTGCTGTCACTATAGACAGGAGCTAAGTTAGCACAATTCTTATTTCACTCACAAGACATGGAGGCATCCAGCCTCCCCAGCCACACCCACCCTGCCTCCCCTTCACATGCACTCAGCTAGATCACGTTTCCCCGTCTCCTTTGTGAGCGTGGGTAACCTTGTGTACTCGACACGGTCCATGTTTGGCTTCCATTTGCTATTTCTCTGTGTCCATTCTCCTTTTCCAAAGGGCTTTGATTCCAAGGGTAGGCAACTGAAACTCTCTTACACGTATCACCCTTAGCTAATGGATATCTGCACGTACCTAAAGCCAGAAATGCCCAGAAGTTTGCCTTCCCCTGAGGCAGCCTGAAGCCAGACTATGAAATCCTAGACCTCTTACCTCGGGGTGGGACCTACTCTAAGGTATAATTTACCCCCAGAGCTCCCCACAGGGTCAGGTCAACTCTGGGACTTCGTCTGGAATGATGACCTTGCTTTCCATCTTCCTTTTCCCTTCCCAGACCTGCCTGCATTCTTCCTGGTTGTTCCTGGGAGCATCCCCTAAATAAGTCACTGCCCATTCACCCTCACCTGCTTCTGGAAAACCCAGCCAAAGCCACTGTGTATCTGAGACCGAACCAAAGGAACGTGAGCAGAAATGCCACTTCCCAGCCTTGCCCATAGCCTGTGTGCCCCTCCATGCCCTGTTCACCTTCACATGGGCCAGGGCGTGACCTTGGAAAGCACGGACAGGATGGCAGAGCCTCCTGCACCCCTGAATTACCACATGGAAGAAAGACACCTGCCAGCCAGGGACACCGACTTGGACAGTTAGGGAGAGAGAAACAAACTTTTACAGTGCTAAGCCACAGTAATTATTTATTATGTAATTGTCATTTTTTATTTTGTTGACAGCTGGTGTCACCCACACTAAAATGAAAGTGACTTTCATCCAGAGTGGATGAAAGTCAAGAGCTGAGGGACCCATCTTCACCCCCAGAATAGACACTAGAGAACTCGCGTGAGCTGGGCCTCTGTGCCTAGGACAACTGCAAAACCCCAGCATTGAAGGCCTCTTCCCTCAGAGCCAGAATTCCTTGGAGACAACTAGGTGTAAACTCCCTGGTACCTGGGAATCTGTTGAAAAATGACCACGAACAAAGTAAGTTGCACCGTGTCCATATAATAAGGACACAAGTTATATTCATATGTAACTATTTGCAACCGTCCATCCTCCCTCTGGATGCTAAAAAAATACGATTCTTGCTTTCTGAGAAGATCCCAAAGCCCATCCTTCTTGTGGGGAATCTGAATAAGGGACCAGCAAGAGAGAATATTAATAGAAGTTCAGAGAGGCTAAAACACACAGAACTCCACTCAGTCTCCATGGCTGGTATGGTTGGAAAGTTGGGAAGATGAACAGAGAAGCTGTCATGAGCTGGATCTCAGCGAGAGTTTAAGAGTTAAGAAATGAATACAAGAATGGGAGTTTAGCAGGAGCAGCTGCCTTCTGGGTGGAAGGGAGTAGTAAAGGCAGTCTTCTGGAAAGAGGAATTCGTATAATGTTTTCTCTGCAATAATAGCATCTTTCATCTTTGGCACTTCCTTAAAAGACTAAACATAGGGCAGAGCACGGTGGCTCAGCAGGCAAAGCTCTCACCTGCCATGCTGGAGACCCGAGTTCGATTCCCCATGCCTGCGCAAGCCAAAGAAAGACTAAGTATAGATTTGAAACACTGATCATTAATTTTTCTTTGCTGTATTGTTCTGGGGAATATGGAATCAAGGAAGGCCAGCCCACTTGGAACCCTGAAAGATATTAGGATTATACTTTGAACTACATTAAGGAGGTTCCAGGCTTCTGTAGCAGATTCTGTAACACCTTCCCTCTCTCCGTTCGCAAGGTTTAGGATGTAGTTAAAATATCAGGGCTCCAACCAATTTTCTGAACCTCCTCTAAGAAAATTAACCGCCAGCTTTCCCCATTCTATTCTGTGCTCCCCAACTATTTGCCTGGGCCTCTAGCACTTAGTTTCATACCTACAAGTCAAGTTAGCTGACCACATTGTTTGATTCTTCAACTTGACTGTGAAATCTTTGAGGACAAATAATGTGTTTTTATCCTCATGGTGTCTGTCCCAGGTCTTATACCTTATCCATGTAAAGATTTCTGTCTTGTCCATCACTCTCTTCCTAGCACCTTCAGTGTATATGATTTATGGTAGGGGCTTGCTAAATGTTACTGGAATGAAATAATCAATGATAGCAATCAAGTTTGAATTTATGGCAGCCATAGTTGCCAGATGGAAAAGGGCATGTCATTGCCTCATTGCCTGCTCTTTTAGTCAGGTGTTCCCACTAACATTCACCTCTGCCATCAAATTTGCCTTGAGCTTGCAGGTGGGACCCATCTTAGACCTTCCAAGAGCAACAGAGAAAGCCCAGGACTAAGAAATGAAGCCAGGGCAGAATCAGACCTCATCTACTTCCTGGATTGCTAGGAAAACCCTAATTACAAATACTTTATACCCTTTTTGCCTAATGCAAATCTAGCACCTGTAGCTCTGGCTCAGAAGCACACTCCTCTTACCTCATGGAGGAGGCCAAACACAGGTGATGGTGTCACACATACCCCATTCCTTGAGTTCCCAGCCAGGTGACTTTAGCCAAGCCGTGAACATCTCTAAACCTCAGTCCCTCATCAGAAAAGGGAGCCTGGCAACATTTACCTCACAGAGAGTGTGAGAAGATTAACAGAGATGAGCTATGTAAGCCCGTGACACAACATGGCAGAGGCACATAGCAGGAGCTTAAAAGAATGCATATTTCCTCCTTGGCTGGTGGTACATACGCAAATAAGAGAGAAAGAAAAGGGAAATCCTTTCTGAGGCGTTCCAGATGACACAGAGGGCAGAGCTGCCATTCTTTGATGTCTTTCCAGTTTGGCTAAGGATATAACAAGGCCACATCTAAACTTCCTGGCCAAAATGAAGTCTTCTCAACAGCTCACCCATTCAGACCCATGGTTTTGACAAAGGAATGGAGCAGGAGAAGGCGTCCTTGATCTCACATACCTGTCTCTTAAGACAAGGATGAGCTGATAGCTTTGTCCCTTTATCTTAAGGCTAATTTACAATCGTGGCTCAATTTGTAAAAGAGGACAGATAAACCATTTATTTTCTGTTGAGTTATTTTTATTTTTTTTAAGGGATGATGCAAGAAATATATGTAGATAATGAGAGCCAAAGCTGAAATCTCTTTACAAAGAACAGAAAAAGTATCAGACTTCATGTTTGGTAATTAATTTCCTCCCAGTTGAGAAGTTGCTGATAACCTGGCTGAGGTCCAGTTTGGAAAGGATTACAAGTTCTCGAGAAATATCCATGCACACACACAGGTGATGTTGTACCTCAGTGGAGAAAATAATTGCTACTCTAAAAAATATTTGGTGTGTTAAAATGATATGGTATGTCAAAGTACAGCATTCTCATAATGATATTTAAATGTTTATGGGTTTGTACACTCCTTCATAATTTTTAAATGGATCAATTAAAGACAAAACCATTTTAAAAGGCAAGTTTACTCACACAGCCTTTAGAGCCCTTTGCATAGACCTTCACTCAAAGGTCTGAACTCTCATTAGAAACTCCTCATTTATATTAGAAGAGAGAAAATGGGGACTTGTGTATCAACAATGGAGATCATTTTAATTCAAAATTGCTCTTGAATCAGATTATTTGGATATTTCTAGAGAAAATAATCTAGGAAACAGACTTACTTGCATAATTATCTTCATTATTTAAGTCACTTTGCTAAACCTGATCTAACATACTGGCTTTTGGGAGCTTTTGAAAGAGGCAGTTCAAGAAAATCAAAACACTCAGAATAATATTTAATTTTTTTTTTTTTTTTTTTTACCAGATTCACAGATCCACATGATGGAAAAGGTGAATGGCTTATTTAGAGAACCAACAAATCTTAGACCTGGAAGAGACCTTATGCTCATCATTTCTGTAGAAACTTACAACTTCCAAAAAAGTATTTGCAGGAACATTTTATCTTTTGATCCCAGCAATCACTATATGAAGCATAAATTGTTTTCTCAAGTTTACAGATGAGAAAACAGAGATTCAGAGGGGGAAATGTTTGTTTAAAGTCATGACAAATAAGTGACAAATTGGGTCTGGACCCCAGACCTTCTAGCTCCAATCTAGAGCTCTTTCCACCATACCGCAGTTAAATCTAGATGTCTCTAAGGGTTGGGTTGAGAGCCAGTGGCCCCAAAGGGATGGAACCCAGTAGAAAGCTACACTTAATCTCGTCCTGTCTCCATGCTGGCTAAACATCAATTCATACTAATGCCCAGACTCCAATTCAGACAAAATGAATCAGAATTGCTAAGGATTAGGGCTAGAAATGGTGTTTTTTAAGGTTCTTCCAAGTAGTTTTGATGTTCAGCCAGAGGTGAGCACACTGTTCTAGACTGGTTCTTGAACAAATGAGTCCTGGGTCAGTCTTTACCTACTACATCCACAGATGGTTTAGCCAAATATGGCAGGTTTCAAAATTACATGCTTTTTCCAGGCCTGGTGTGACCTTGCAGCCTAGTGCCCCTGCGGAGGTCAATAAGAGCCTCAGAGCTCTGCTATGACAGTAGATGTTAATGAGCTCTCCCTTGCTCTACTTATGTGGTGGTGGATGTTTGGTCTTGGATTTTGGCAGGTCATGGAAAAACGACTAACCTGCACAAAGGCACTAAAGTTCAAGTTCAAAAGATAACAGAGACAGGAGAGTTACCACGAGACTGGAATCCATATAGACGGAAGAAAATAGACGACTTTGGGTTCTGCAAAAAGGTGTGCTAAGATACTGTGACAACGCCCAAGCTAATAACGCTTAGGAATTCTAGATAATGAAATAGTCTTAACTGAATAAAGCAAGTTGCAGATTCTGTTTTGATTAAACAAACAAAAAAGCTTACTGTTTTTGTGTATATATGTTTTTTTCAAAAGGAAAACAGCAAGAAGGGATATTCACCAGGCTGGCAAAGTGGGTTATCTTGGCAGGGGGCAGGGACTTGGAGAATGGCAGGAATATAGTTAGTTTCTCCTTTGTAAAGCCAGTATGTGTTCTGTAATTTGAAAAACCCAAAATAAAGAAAATTGAATAGATTGATATATAAACCACAAACAGTAAAAAACTAAGAATTAAAAACTTAATAATGTACATTTTATGATGACAAATATTGGGAGAAAGTAATTGATATGTTTTATAAATGTGAAATGGAGTTATTCTATATATATATTTGTATTTCTGTTTCTTCTGATCTAAAGACTCTAAAGTATATTTAATTTTCCCAGAACTGTCCTACTGAGTCTATTAAACTCTCCTCTCCCCTTGAAAAGTGATAACATATAACTATCTTTAAGAGACAACTCAAAGTCCCCTTAGGGGAGAGGCAAGAAAGGGGAAAAATTCAACTTCCTCATTTGGAGAATTCCTGATATTCTCACAAGCAGTGAGGACAACCAAATCAATAGGCTGAGCTCTCAATCTTGGGGTTTGTTCATATGAAACTTATCCCTGCAAAGGATAGAATAAGTCTACTTAAAATTAGGCCTGAGTCACCCCCAAGAACCTCTTTCATTGCTCAGATGTGACCTATCTCTCTTTCTCAGGCAACATGACAAGCAAACTCACCACCCTCCCCCACTCTACATGGGACATGACTCCCAGGGGTGTGGACCTCCCTGGCAACGTGGGACAGAAATCCTAGAATGAGCTGGGACTCAGCACCAAGGGATTGAGAAAACCTTCTCGACCGAAAGGGGGAAGAGAGAAATGAGACAAAATAAAGTGTCAGTGGCTGAGAGATTTGAAACAGCTTCGTGAAATTATCCTGGAGGTTATTCTTACGCATTATGTAGATATCCCCTCTTTAGTTTAAGGTGTATTAGAGAGGCTAGAGGGAAGTGCCTGAAACTGTAGAGCTGTGTTCCAGTAGCCATGTTTCTTGAACATGAATATATAATGATATAGCTTTCACAATGTGACTATGTGATTGTGAAAACCTTGTATCTGATGCTCCTTTTAACTACGATATTGACAGATGTAAAAAATATGGATTAAAAATAAATAAATAATAGGGTAAAATAAATTGAGTAGGTTGAGATACTAGTGAACAATGAAAGAGAGTGGTAAAGGGTATAGGAAAAAACAAGCAGAACAAAGGTTAAAATCTATTGAGTAGATGGAAATACTAGTGGTCAATGAGTGGAGGGGTAAGGGATATGGTACATATGAGTTTTTTCTTTTTTCTTTTTATTTCTTTTTCTGGAGTGATGCAAATGTTCTAAAAAATGATCATGGTGATGAATACACTAATATGTGATGATAGTATGAGCCATTGATTGTACACCATGCACAGAATGTTCGTATGTTAAGAATGTTCATGTTTGTATATTGTTTTTGGTTTGATAATAAAAAATAAATTAAAAAAAAAGACACCTGAGCCCATGTGGGACAGGGCTCCTGGGATTTGCCAGGACCTGGCAACATGAGAATAAGAGATCCTTCTTGACCAAAAGGGAAAGAGAAAAATGAGACAAAATAAAGTCTCTGTGGCTGAGAGATCTCAGACAGAGCCTAGAGGTTATTCTGGAGGTTATTCTTATGCATTATGTAGATATCTCTTTTTAGTTTATGGTGTTTTAGAGTGGCTGGAGGGAGGTACCTGAAACTGTTGAGCTGTGTTCCAGTAGCCTTGATTCCTGAAGACAATATAGTTTTTACAATGTGACCATGTGATTATGAAAAACTTATGTCTGATGCTTCTTTTATTGAGGGTATGGACTGATGAGTAAAAAATAAGGATAAAAAAGAAATAAATAGTAGGGAGAATAAAGGGTAAAAAAAATGGGTAGATTGAAATACTCGCAGTTAATGAGAGGGAGGGGTAAGGGGGATGGGATAAATGAGGTTTTTTTCTTTTTTCTTTTTGTATCTTTTCCTGGAGTGATACAAATATGCTAAAAATGATCATGGTGATAAATACACAACTATGTGATGATATTGTGAGCCACTAATTTTACACCATGTATGGATTGTACGTGTATGAAGATTTCTCAATAAAAATATTTTAAAAAGTAAAATATTTCAAAAAATAAAAAGACAACTGAGCTCAAAGGAAAGAAGGAAACCTCTTCAGCTGTCAGAATTGAAGGAGGAACTACAAACCAGAGTGGGAAGTAAGATCAAGGGCACTGAGCCACCCAGAAGTGGACGGGACCAGGGCAGAGGCAGTGACACACGGCCAGGACGCAGGGAACTCAGGTCTTAAGGCTCACGATGGAATGTTTCAGTAAAGGAACTAACAAAAGACAAATAAAAGAGAAATTCGAGCAATAAGAAGTTGGTAAAAACATGATAAACCTAAACAATGGGAGCATGAAATAAAAAGCATAGCAATGATGATGGTGGTGATGATGCAATTTGAAGGTATTAAAAAATGGCACTAATATTCTAAGACTGGATGGGGTGATCAGAGCGTAAGTGTAAGCACTTAAGGGAGGACAGCTAGTACGAGTGGGAAAAAGTAATAAGGACAACTTGTTCTAAAAGAGAGAAAGGAGAAAAGCAAAGACACTGCACAGTAAATTGAAGGAACTAAAAGATAATAATAAACACAAACATTTCAGTAAGAACAACGAGGGTTCCCAGACAAATCAGAATGGTTCAAAATCAAAGACTTTCTAACTGGATTTTTAAAACTAATGCAATCATAAGGTATTTGTAAGTGATAAATCTAAAGCACAAGGACACAGAAAGGTTGAAAATAAGGGATTGAAAAAGACACTCCCAGTAAATGCAAAGGAAAAGAAAGCTGGTGTGGTTATATGAATTCAGATGATGTACTTTGTAAAGTAATTATTACGAATATAAAAGGTCATATAAAATAAGAAGAAAAACTTCACAAAAACATCATTCTAAAATAAGAGGCAAAAAGGCACTATGAATAAAGTTAAATGCTTGGGAAGATATATCTGTAACCCATATAGCTGATAACTAAACTCCAGAATTAATAAGAAAAAGACAAACGAATACAAGTCTAGACAAAGAATATGTATAACCTGTCATGGGAGTAGAAACCATAAAAAGAAACTCAACCTTACCGGTAAACAGAGGAATGCAAATTTAAAACAGAAAAAAAAGCATAATTTGATACCCATTGGATTTGTAAATTTTTAAAGTTTGATAACAGCAGGTATTGTTGAAGATGTAGCAAAGGTGAACTCTGTGACTCTGCTGATGGAACCATCCCTTTGGAGAATGGTCCAGCAACACTTAGGATGATTGTAGATTTACATACCGGGCAATACAACAATTCTACTTTTAGGTGTCTAGCCTGGAGCTACTACTTGCACATTCAGTGTTCATTGCCTACAGAATAGAGAAGAATGGAAATAACCTGAATATTGTTCATACAACACTGAAAGAAAAAAAGCAAACTTATATGAATCAAAATTGATATATCTGGAAACAACGTAGGGTGAAAAAAGAAAAGCTGTAATCAACATGTATAGTACGTACCAAATATGTAAATTTTGGGAACACAAATGACAATAGTGTACATTATTAATGGATGCATACATATGGATAGAAATACAACACATGGGAGAAAATGAAACAGAGTAACTTCAGGGTTCTGGTTACTTCTGAGGAGGGTGGGCAGGGGAAAGGATGGGGGGGGTGCAGCTGCAATGTTTTAGTTCTCCAAAAAAAGATTCAAAAGTAAATATGCAAAATGTGCAAGACTCTTATACCTGGGTGATGAGGACAGAGATGTTTGTTGTTTTCTTCGCTTTTTGTGCGTATATTTAGAATGTGTCTTAACAGCTAAAAACAAAGCATTTGCACCTCGAAAAGGCATTAAGGAGAAAAGGGCGAGATGAAGGGCAGAGGAAAAAGGAAAGAAATTGGCAGGTACTTAAGGAACATCAGTGAAAGGCTCTGTGGCTGCCGGATTCAAAGAAAGATCACAGGACAAGCAAGCAGGGGGCTTAAGTAGATGTTAGGGCAAGGGCTGATTTCTCTTAAAAGGGTGAGAGGGTATTGGAAGTACTCCAAAAGAAAAGCTGAAGGGCTGCTACCTTTGGAGAGATGACCCTGATTGTCTGCACCCCTCTTTGGTTGCTATGATTTGGGGCTGAACTCAGTTGTTTTTATCTGAGTCTTGCTCCCAGCAGAAAAGAAATAAAAACAAAAAAGAAAACCCAAATCCTCTCACACCCCTTATCTCCCCCTATTATTGACCCATAGTATTGGTATAGTACATTTACAACTGTCGATGAAAGAGTATTAAAATAATACTGTTAACTTTAGTCCATAGTTTGCAATCGATACATTTTCCCCATAAAACCCTCTATTATTTTTTTCCTTTTCAAAACAGCACTCTTTAGCTATATATAGGTATATATATATATATGTATGTACACATACATATATGCTTATATTCAACAAAGTCTACAAATTCTGCAAAATAAAAAAAATACAGGAAAGTTTAATGAAGAAAATAAAAATCATCCATCATCACAGCAACTTGAAATAATTACTGCTAAGATTTTGATGTATTTCCTTCCAGTTTTGGAATAAAGAAATTGAGATCAAACATTAAAGATAAAAGGACACATGGATCATTACTTCCTGTTTTTCCATTTTTTGCTTTTGTTTTTGTTAGCTGTTTATTTTTTCGGTATTTTTTTTTTATCATCACAATCGACTTTTTGTGAAAAATAACATATATGCAATAAAGCAATAAATTTCAAAGCACATCAGAACAATTAGCTGTAGAACAGATTTCAGAGTTTGGAATGGGTTACAATTCTACAATTTTAGGTTTTTACTTCTAACTGCTCTAAGATACTGAAGACTAAAAGAAATATCAGTATAATGATTCCACGATCGTACTCGTTTGTTAAACCCTATCTTCTCTGTATAACTCCACCATCACCTTTGATCTTTCTCCCACTCCTTCGGAGTATTTGGGCGATGCCCATTCTAACTTTTTCATGTTGGAAGGGGCTGTCCATAATATGGGAGAGGAGGATGGAACTAGCTGATGTTCTAGAGAGGTTGGCCCCTCTGCATTTCAGGACTTACTGGTCCAGGGACCCATCTAGAGGTTGTAGGTTTCTGGAAAGTCACCCCAGTGCCTGAAACCTTTGTACAATCTTATATAACGCCCTAGGTATTCTTTAGGATTAGCACAAATGGTTTTAAACCCCTCTATTATTAACTCCTTCTAACAGTGTCATACATTTGTTCTAATTCATGAAAGAACTTTTTATATTGGTGCGACATTCCCATGTTTTAACCTCCAACTTCCCTTCTAGTGATATACATGACTCTAAATTTCCCTTTTCTACTACGTTCACACACCATACAGCACTGCTAATTACCCTCACAATAATGAGCTACCATCACCTCTATCCATTTACAAATGTTTAAGTTCAATCTAGTTAAACAATCTGCACATACAAAGCAACTGCTCCCCATTCTTTAGCCTTATGCTATATCCTGGTAACCTATACTCTATATTTTATGTCTATGAGTTTACATATTATAAGTAGCTCATATCAGTGAGATCATCCAATATTTGTCCTTTTGTGTCTGACTTATTTGATTTAACATAATGTCCTCAGGTTTCATCCATGTTGTCACATGCTTCAGGATTTCATTCTTTCTTACTGCTGAGTAATATTCTATCATATGTACATACCACATTTTGTTGATCCATTCATCTGTTAGTGATCACTTGGATTGTTTCCATCTTTTGGTGATTGTAAATAATGCCACTGTGTGCAGATGTCTGTTTGCTTCCCTGCTTTCAGATCCTCTGGGTATATCCAAAGCAGTGGGACTGCAAGGCTGTAAGGCAACTCTAGACGGAGCTTCCTAAGGAACCAGCAAAACATTCCCAACAGTGGCTGTACTATTTTACATTCCCACCAGCAGCGAATAAATGTCTCTCCATCCTCTGTAACACGTGTAGCTTCCTGTTTGTTTAATAGTGGCCATTTTAATACATGTGAGATGATATCTCTTTATGGTTTTAATTTGCATTTCCCTAATAGCTAGTGAAGCTGAACATCTTCTCATGTGCTTTTTAGCCATCTGTATTTCCCCTTCAGAAAAATATCTTTCCATGTCTTTTGTCCATTTTTATCAATTGGGCTGTTTGTCTTTTGTTGTTGAATTGTAGGATTTCTTTATATATTCTGCATATCAAACCCTTATTAGATATGAAATTTCCAAATATTTTCTCCTATTGAGTCAGTTACCTTTTCAATCCTTTGACAACGTCCTATGAAGCACTTAAGTATTTGATTTTGAGGAGTTCCCATTTATCTGTTTTTTCTTTTGTTGCTTGTGCTTTGGGTACAAAGTTTAAGAAATTACCACCTTTCACTAGATCTTGAAGATATTTCCCATCATTTTCTTCTAGGGTTTTATGGTATTGGTTCGTATATTTAGGTCTTTGAGTCTTTTGGCATTAATTTTTGTATAGGATGTGAGATAGGAGTCCGCTGTTATTCTTTTGGTTATGGACTTACAGTTCTCCCAATACCATTTGTAAAAGAGACTGTTCTGCCCCGTTGAGCCTTATCAAAAACCAGTTGACTGGGCGGGCCATGGTGGCTCAGCAGGCAGAGTTCTTGCCTGCCATGCCAGAGACCCGGGTTCGTTCCCTGGTGCCTGCCCAGGGAAAAAAAGATTGACTATAGATCTGAGGATCTATTTCTGGACTCTCAATTTGATTCCATTGATCAATATATCTATCTTTATGCCAGTACCATACTGTTTTGACCACTGTGGCTTTATAATATGCTTTAAAGTCAGGAAGCAGGATACCTCCCACTCAATCTTTTTCAAGATGTTTTTAGTGTGATGAGGCCCCTTACCCTTCCAAATAAATTTGATAATTAAGTTTTCCATTTCTGCAAAATAGTCCATTGGAATTTTGATTGGGGTTGCACAGAATCCTTAGATCAATTTGGGTAGAATTAACATCTTAATGACATTTAGCCTTCCAATCCATGAAAGAGGGATGTCTTTCCGTTTATTCAGATCTTCTTCGATTTCTTTAAGCAATATTTTGTAGTTTTCTGTGTACAAGCCCTTTACATTCTTGTTTAGGTTTATTCCTAGATAAGGTTTATTCCTAGATATTTAATTCTTTTGTTTGCTTTTGTAAATGGAATTTTTTTCTTTATTACCTCCTCAGATATCTCTTTACCAGCTTATAGAAACACCATTAATTTTTGCATGTTGCTCTTATATCCTGCCACTTTACTGAACTCGTTTATTCGCTCAAGTAGCTAATTTTGTCAATTTTCAGGATTTTCTAAATATAGATCATATCATCTGCAAATAGTGGCAGTTTTACTTCTTCCTTTCCAATTTGTTTGCCTTTTACTTCTTTTCCTTGCTTAACTTCTCTAGCTAGAACTTCTAGCACAATGTTGAATAACAGTTGTGACAATGGACATCCTTGTCTTATTCCCAATCTTAGATGGAAAGCTTTCAGTTTCTCAAAATTGTGTATGAAGTTAGCTGTGGGTTTTCACATATATCCTTTTATCATGCTGAGGAAGTTTCCTTCAATTCCTACTCTGTGAAATGTTTTTGTTTTTTGGATTTTGTTTTTTTGGTTTTTTTTGTCATGGAAGGATGCTAAATGTTGTCAAATGCCTTTTCTGCATCACTCAAGATGATCACGTGGTTTTTCCTTTTTGATTTGTTAATGTGGTATATTTCAATTTGTTGATTTTCTAGCGTTGAACCACCCTGGCACACCTGGGATAAAACCCACTTGGTCATGGTATATAATTCTTTTAATATGCTATAAATTCAATTTGCAAGTATTTTGTTGCGGATTTTTGCCTCTATATTCATTAGAGAGATTGGTCTGAAGTTTTCGTTTCTTGTAATATCTTTATCTGGTTTTGGTATTAGGGTAATGCTGGCTTCATAGAATGAGTTAGGTAGTGTTCCTACTTCAGTTTTGGGGGAGAGTTTGAGGTTTCTATTTCTTCTCAAGTCAGTGTAGGTTGTTTGTGTGTTTCTAGGAAGTTGTCCATTTCATCCAAGTTGTCTAGCTTATGGCATGCATAGTTACTATTGTTCATAGTAACCTCTTAGGATCTTTTTTATTTCTTCAGGGTTCATGGTAACATCCCCCCCCCCACCTTGTTTCTGATTTTCTTTATTTGCAGATTCTCTCTTTTCACCTTTGTCAGCCTACCTATGGATTTGTCAATTTTTATTGATCTTCTCAAATAACTAACTTTTGGTTTTATTGATTCTATTCTTTTTTATTCCCCATCTCATTTCTGCTCTAATTTTTGTTATTTCTCTCCTTCTGCCTACTTTGGAATTAGTTTGATGTTCTTTCTCCATTTTCTCCAATTGTTCAGTTAGGTTATTGATTTTAGCTCTTTCTTCCTTTTTAATGAAAGCATTTAAGGGCTATCCATTTCCCTCTCAGCACTGCCTTCACTGCATCCCATAAATTTTGATATGTTAAGTCCTCATTTTCATTTGTCTCAAGATCTTTACTTCTTTGATCCACTTATTGTTTAAGGGTGTGTTGTTTAACCTCCATATATTTGTGCATTTTCCGGTTCTCCATTTGTTGTTGATTTCTGGCTTCTTTCCATTGTGGTCAGAGAAAGTGCTTTGTATAAGTTCAGCCTTTTAAAATTTACTAAGACCTGCTCTGTGCCCCAGCATATGCTCTATCCTGGGGAACATTCCATGAGCACTAGAGAAGAATGTATATCAAGCTCTTTCGGGGTGCAGTGTTCTATATATGCCTGTTAGGTCTATCCTTATCATATTATTTAGGGCCTCTGTTTCTTTATTGATCCTCTGTTTAGATGCTCTATCCACGGGAGAGAGTTGTGTGTTGAAATCTCCCACAACTTTGGTTTTGCCATTGTTTGCTTCATGTGTTTTGGGGCTCCTTGATTAGGAGCATAGATATTTATGATTATTATTTCTTCTTGGTAAATTGCCCCTTTTATTAATATAATAGAGTTCTTCTTTATCTTATATAAAATTTTTGCATTTAAAATCTATTTTGTCCGATATTAGTTTAGCTATTCCAGCTCTTTTTGGTTACTACTTGCATTGAATACCTTTTTTCCATCCTTTCACTTTCAACCTATTTATGTCTTTGGGTCTAAGATGAGTCTCTTGTAAACAGCATATAGATGGATCATATTTTTAAACCCATTCCCCCAATTGGTATCTTTTGATTGGCTAGTTTAACCCATTAACAAAATTATTACCATGTTATCATTTGGTTTTATCTGTCAGATCTATTTTTTCGCTCTCTCTCTTTTTATCACTTACATTACTCTAATACACTTCAATTCCATACCCTCCTCCAGACCTCTCTCTCCTATCCTTTATTTTCAGCCAGCAGCACTCCCTTTAGTAGTTCTCATAGGGTGGGTCTCTTATTAACCAACTCTCTCAGAGTCTGTTTATCTGTGAATATTTTAAACTCACTCTCATTTTTGAAGGACAGCTTTGCTGGATAGAGAATTGTTGGCTGACAATTTTTCTCTTTCAGTATCTTAAATATGCTGTACAACTGTCTTCTCACCTCCATGGTGTCTGATGAGAAATCAGCACTTACTCTTATTTAGCTTCCCATGTATGTGGTGAGTCACTTTTCTCTTGCTGCTTTCAGAATTTTCTCCTTCTCTTCGGCATTTGACAATCTAATTAGTAAATGTCTTAGAGTTAGTCTATTCAGATTTATTTTGTTTGGAGTATGCTGAGCCTCTTGGATTTGCATACTTATGTCATTTATAAGGGTTGGGAAATTTTTACCCATTACTTCTTCAAATATTCTTCCTGGCCAATTTCCCTTCTCTTTTCCTTCTGGGACATCCATGATGCATATGTCTATGCTTTTTGTTTTGTCAATCAATTCCTTGAGACTCTGCTCTAATTTTTCCTTTTTTTCCCTCCATTTGTTCCTTTGTCTGTTCAAATTCATTTTATCTGTCTTCTAGCTTGCTGAATCTTTCTCCTACCTACCTCTTCAAATCTGCTGTTATGTCTCTCCAATATATATACTTTTTTTTTTTTTGCATGGGCAGGCACAGGAAAACAAACCCAGGTTTCCTGCCTGCTGAGTCACTGTGGCCTGCCCTCCAGTATATTTTTAAAGTCATCTACAGTGTCTTTTATTTCCATAATGTCTGTTATTTTTCTATGGATTCTTTCAAAGTCTTCTTTATTCTCCTCCAGTGTCTTCTTAGTCTTCTTAATATCTTTCATCTCTGTGTATACATTTTCCTTCATTGCTTTAAATTGATTCAGGAGATTTGTTTGCACATCTTTGATTAGTTGTTCCAAGTTCTGTGTCTCCTCTGACTTTTTTTGGAGGGGGCAGGGGGAAAGTTGCATGGTTCAGGAATCCAACCTAGGTCTCTGCATGAAAGGCAAGCATTCTACTGCCTTCTCTGACTTTTTGATGTGTTCCTTAACTGGGCCATTTCTTCTTGAGTTCTAGTATGCCGTAGGGTTTTTTGATAATGTTTGGTCATCTGATTATCATTATGGGTCTGATCTAAAAGGTCTGTTTCTCTCTTTTGTCTAGGATTTAGCTAAGACTTGGGTTTGTATTAGGGCATTGCTTTACCAGTTGGGTTGTCAGTATTTTTCAGCCAAAACAGGGCCAGGTGCCTGTTCAGAGGGTATAAATCAGCTCCAATGAGCATGGGATAGGGTATAGAGAGTTCTGAAAGCCCTGCAATTTTCTCCTGCACTTTCCAGCCTGCCCATCAGATGGTGCTGTCCAATGACTTGAGGTCTCAGAAGCTGTTGACCTCCTGGAGGTAAACCTCTGACCAAGGGAGACTGAAACCGCAGGGATCCTGTGTCCTTGCTTTGCTAGCCAAACTCTGGCTCAATGGGGCAGTGTCCCCACTTTACCTGTGGCAGAGGATTCCCACAGCTGTCCCAGTCTGCAGCCGCCCCCACCCACCCCCAATTGGGCTACCTGCTACTGTTTCCCTCAAGGGTGAGGGATGGGCCCCTGGCTGGGAACACACGCTCTGCCCATATTTTCTCAGATTCTTCGTCCCTCACTTACCTGGGCCTTGAAATTTCTCCCCTGTCCCCTAGGGCCTGAAACATTTGATTCAGATACTTCTACCTGGCTGCTTGCTGCTTTGTGGAAAAAATTCTGCCCTTCCCTCCCTCAGCCTCCATTTTGGAAACTCCTCCCTATTGCCTTTTTATCCTCCACCTTCCCCTGCAGCGTAAGTCCTGATGTGGGTCCCTGTGCGGTTGGTTCTGTGTGTCCGGATATGCATGGGGATCTATCTCACTGCTGGGAGAGATTCTATAATCTGTGTCCTGGTGGGAGGCTGGAGGGGTCCCTAGTTGCTTGGGACCCAGTGGTCTGGGACAGAAGTCTCCTACCTGATATTTTTCTCTTTCTTCAATTCAGTGTTTGTGGGATCCTTCTCCAGTCTATACCTTCCTCCAGGGTTCTGAACAAGTGAGAATTGTCCTGGGGAGAGGTTTTCAATAGCTGTTTATGTCACCACGTTGATGACGTCATTCTGCTCCCACCAAATGTGCTGTTCAAGGTCTAAAAGCAGTGACGAGTCATCCGCTTGCAGAACATGCCGCTCCCTGTAACATTATTCCTCCTATTTTAACAGAACAAAGAGACTCAGAGAGGACTAGTGGCTTTCTTGAGGTCACGGGGAGGGACTCTCAGTATCCCCGCTCTGTCTGATTCCTAAGCCTTTGCTCTTTCCCCCACACCACTCACCTCTCAGAGTTCACATAAGCCTCTTGCAACTTGCCTAATTTCTCCGACAGATCCCTAGCAGTTTGAACACGGCTGTGGAAAGCTTTATTGTTTTTCATCTTTCCCCCCTGTGGCCAGATTAAAGCATGATTTAGAAAGAAGGAAAGCATGAGGCATTGCAACCACCAAGGGAGTGTTAGTCAACAAGCTCAGGCCTGGGCACACCTGAGGGATCGCACAGGGAAGGAAGAATGGAGTCTCAGCAAACCTGTGGAGTGGCCACTCTGGGAGGGACAGATGTCCTTGGGCCCCAGCTGAGGTCTCCTTACTTCCCAAATGGAAAGCAGAAGGCTCCAGCACTCAGTCCTCTCCTTGGCAAGAGCCCATTTTGGAAACAATGCTAGGTTTCATGGGCTCTCAGCTCATAAAGGCAAAAAGACCTTGCTTTTGTTTAATTCAAAGGTAAAAGCTGTTCGGCTTCAATAATCAGAGTTACAGGTCAGCCAAGGCTCTCCTTTGCCTCTCCTTGATTTTCAGTTTTGTAGAACTAGATGCGTTCCAGATTCCACTTAAGCTCCAGTGATTCTAATTGCACCATTAGGAAGGAAATTGGGGCTGAAATTAGAAAACTAAAAGTGAAAAAAAAAAAAAAGAAAAGAAGAAAGAAATAGCAGCAGCAGGAAATTCTTTTATCTTGTCACCCAACTTTAAAACTCAACTGAGACATAAATAATCCTCCTGTGGGTGTGGTTTTCATTTCTGTCTCAGTATTCCATGTCCAGGCAGTGCAGAGAAGAGTGCTGGCTCGGAAGGGAAGAGCTTGGCTCTTCTCTTGCTTCCAACATGGAGGAGAAGCTACGTAAGCCTGGACCTCAGCTTCTCCCTCTCCATTTCCTTCTCCCTTTCCCTCCCTCTCTTTTTCTTTCTTCCTATGACTTGGTGATTTCCAAGGTCCCTTTAAATTCTAATCTTTACAGTTTCTGGAGCACCTACTATGAGCTGTATGCTGTTGTATGTGATATGGGGCACCACAGAGAAGCTTAGATGTGAACCAACAGCCTGTGGCATACAGTGAAGCCAGGGCTACATGGCGTGGTGGAACGTATGGGATTGAAAAAGAAAGGAGGCTCTCTAAGGACTGGAGAAGGAAGATTTGGTGGGAAGCAGGTATTCCAGAGGAGGGAAACAACATGAGCAATTATCCTAGCAATATACAACACTAGCTGGGCTCTGGGTTCTGAGTCACAGGAACTTAGCTCAAACCAGCTGGAACTTCAATGGCCCCGGGTTTATATGGGGCTCCATTGTGCAGGCACAGTCAATGGAATCAATCCCCATGTGGCTGAACACAGTCTGTGTTCTCCCACCCCTCTCCCCTCCCCAAGGTCAGGGAAGTGGGCTGATGGGATGTGGCTCAAAGCCCCCCTCCCTAGCCACCAAATTGTTCCTTCTGGCCTGGCCAGCCCCCACCTGTGGCTGCAAGTTTGGCTAACCCACTCTGCAAATACCCAGGATGCTCCCGGCGCTCACCACAAAGAACAGAAGACATTTCTATCACAGCAAATTCCAGAGACTCAGGGATTGCTTCCCAGGAACTGGAGACAAAGACCAGCCAAGGCGGCATTGCACTGCAAAATTATACACCCTCCACTTGGAGACTGGGGAGTGGAGAGTACTCCGATTCCCATCAGAGCCACATAAAATGAGAAAGGAGTAGTTCTGGGACGCCACATCAGGAAAACGGGGCAGGAGGAGAGCCAGATTCTGGGCAGACAACGACTACAATTGTGTGTCATATCTGTGTGTCCCATTTTACAGAAGAGAAGGCTGAGGCTCCAAGAGACTAAGGTCACAAGTTCACACGTTAGAAAGGGACAAAGACAGACCCCAACCCACATGTCCTTCTGGTCAAATCCACTGCCCAGAGCGGTAGCTATTTTTTTATATGATTGCATATATTTTTTAACATGTGGACATCAGATTAAAGCATAAGGACAAGCTAAAAATCACCATCACCAAGAAATAATTGATATCAAAATTTTGGTGTGTTCTCTTCCAGTTGCTCCTTCTTTGTCTCTATTGTATATAGGCGGCATAGGTCATTTTATCATTCATGGTTTAGACTACTCACAAGGTACACTGAGGGTCCACAGATTCCCTTGTAGCAACTCTTACGATGTGCTGAGAGCTGTGTTTCCCAGTTTAAAAAGCCAATTTCTTTAAACATCTCTTTAGCTGTGTATTTATAGAATCATTCTCTGTAGAGAAAGCATGTATTTTTTCAGTTAAATTTCACTGCATTTTATGGGGGGAAAGTATATGTTGTAGTAAAAGTCTTAATCATGAAGGATTTGAACTTATCATTATGAGCTCCATTAGAAGACACCCAGTTTAATGTCCCTGAAAGTTGTAGAATCAATTCATACATTTAATGAATGTTTTTCATCCATTCCACTCCCCTGAAATCCTGTTATTAAATATATGTTTTTTATTCATTCACATGAATTTTTAAATCACCTCATTGGATTCTAAAACCATCCCCTCTATCCCATGAACAAAATTTAGAATAAAATTAAGTCAAACCTATAAACTGATTTGGGAAGAAATGACATCTTTATAACATTGTTCTTAAACCAGTTAAATGGTATGTTTCCCCCTTTATTCAAGCCTTAGTTTATATCTTCCAGTTGATTACTACTGTTTTCTCCATGTGCCTCCTATACAAAAGTTAAAGTTCTATATTTGCATTGCTAATGGGGGAATGAATGAAGAACTCTCAATTGATTTAATTCTTCGTTCATTTCTAATAATTCACATTTGCTCTTAAAGTCGTGTACTTCACACACAATTTCAAAATATTAGAATTAAGTTGTCTATAACATTTTCTTAGAATATAAAATCTCCTTAGTATCTATGCTGAATTCCTTTCTTCTCAGTCCTAACTTTATGCATTTGTGCTCTCTCTTTTTCTAATTTATAATTGCCAGAAACTTATTAATTAATTTTATTGTCATTTTTTAAAACCAACTCTTGTGTTTATCGATTTTCATTGTTTTCCTGTTTTCTAATTAATTTCTGATTTTATCTTTATTATTTCCTTCATCCTGACTTATTTGGATTAGTTTTGAATTTCTTTATTATAAGGCTTCCTTCCTTGTTTAAACCAAAAATAACAAATGCTATAATTTCCTCTGGATACACTTTTCTTCCCTTTCTATAAGTTTAAATGCAGGGTTCTCTTTATCCTAATTTGCAAATAATGCATAAATGTAGTTTTGAAGTCTTCTTGGACTTAAAAGATATGGAAGATATTTATTTGATTTCTTCAAGGGTTTGGACATTTTCATTAATATTTTATATTAATTTTAATTTTATTTCATTCTTTTCAGAGAATGTAACTAGAACCATTTCTGACATGAGTTTGACTGTCAGTTCTCTTTGTAGACTAGTAGTTAATTGGGATAGATGCCCCATGACCCATCAGGAACATTTTTTCCTCCATTTTCCAAACACAAAATTTAATCTAAATCTATTAAATCAGATTTGTTGATATTGGTAATCATTTATATTATTTTCTATCTTTTGTGAAAACCTGTGTGATGATTTTGATTTTGTCTTTCTTTTGTTTTTGTTTCTTTGTTTGTTTGTTGCCCTCACATATCTGAAGGATACAACATATGCCCCGAGAACAAACAGTGAGTGATTCTCGATTGTGTGGAAACAGGATTACCTTTCCACCCCCAAATGTAAGGGGATGTGGAGACTTTGTAGGATGTTTTGTACCATCCTGGTTGAGAATCACTAAACTAACGGTCAACTTTTGGCATGGCATCCGTGTGAATTTTGCTTTTTATGACATAAAATGACTCATTGTATTTTAATGATTACTTTTACCTTGCATCATTCCTTTTGCTGATATTGTCACTCCAATCTCAGTTTTTCTTTTTAATGTTTTTCTGTCCGTTTTGCAGGTGAGGCTTTGGTAAATAACGATAATTGGCTTTTAGTGTGTTTTAAACCAAATCTGAAGCTAATTTTCTTTTACCAGGGGAATTTAATAAAGTCCCATTGCTTGTCATTGCTGATGTGTGGCTTTCAGATATATAGCGGATCTACTTGACGTAACACTTTTTGTTGCAAAATGTTTCCTCTAGGTTGGATGGGTTTGCCCTCTTACAGATTCCTTTCCCTGCTTCACTTGGCATCACCAAGGGACTGGCCCTGCAGGCTCAATCCCCAGGTTCTCTCTCGTCTGGCTTCAGACAAGATTTGGCCAGTGGGAGACACTGGCAGAAGATTGGCGGGTGTGAAGGAGGAGGAACCGGGGTATTTCTAGCCTTCTCCTCTCCACCTTCTGCAGCTCCATCTTCTGCTGGGCGGGCCCTTTGAGGTTCCAGTTTCCATTCGGTGGCCCCATCCCTGGGCTCAGTTACAGCCCCCCTGTCTGTCCCCACAGCCCAGTATCTCCGGTCTCTGTTCTCCATCTACCTTTCCCTCTTCTAATTGTCTTCCTTCTCTGGGCCTTTCCTGTGCACCCCAGGCAAGCTTCCTGACTTGTGTCCCACAACGCCAATGCAACTTTCTGCATGTTATTGCTTTTCTTTACTGCTTCTAATGCAAATACAAGTTTTATTATGCTATTGCATTTTATATTTCTTAATGATCTTTACTTCAGCCAGCCTTTCAACCGTACCATTTCTTTTGCTGTTTCTTATTTCACAGACACCATATTTACTGAGAAGACAAAGAAGACTCGTCCTAGTGAAAGATTTTATTTACTGTTCCGTATTTTTTTCAAGGGTTTGCTTCTCTTCTGAATTCACGATTTGCCTTTTTATGTTCCAGAAAACCTTCAGAGATCCTTTGTTTGTTTTTCTTATTATTCATCCTTTGAAAATGAGAGATCTATTCTCATGTTGCCAGGAAATGCTCTGGCCAGTTCTTCCTTGGTCCTTGTTATTAACTACATGTTTACTGTCAGAATCTACCTCCAGACCTTCAGCTGAGGGTGGATTCAAAAGCGCAGGCTCTGGTCAGATTGGCAGTGGTGGGGTCCTTGCGTCTGTCCCAGACCATAACAGGCTCTCTGGCTCTACTACCTGAACTCCTTAACACCTGAAGGGGGATTGATTCTGGGGTAAGCTTCTGCAGCCTGCTCCTTTTTCTTTGTGAAAAGCAATGCATCAACAGCTACAATCACCAGAGTGCAGCCCCCTCAGCTCTCTCCGTGCATCTCCATTTCTTCATTCTCCTGACCTCAGAGCCCGGTACTCCAAGAGCCATGTCCTATCATTTTGCCATGATCCCCTCCGACTTTTTAATTTCTTAGGAACTGTGGTCCCACAACGTATGAATAAATAGAGGCAATAATATGGAGTGCTATATTATATGTGGCATTTCCCACCTCTTGTTCAGAGAAGACCCCATGTCTTTAAGGTAGGAGGTAGATGGAAGCATTAACGGAAGTTATCCTCTCATCTGCCTGCTGCTCTCTTGCCCAACAGTGTCATCCTTTGTTTGCTAAGTGAACTTCCTTCCAAAGTCTAGAATCTGTGCTATTGAAAAGGGCAGTGTTTTCTGTTTTTTCACGAGTATTGCCAGAGGAAGGTAGTGAGGAGAGAGGCAAACCAAATGCCGTAGTGAGATGCCATCCTGATGTCTCAATCTTTGAAAACCCACTTCCTTCTCCCTTTCCAGGCTTTCCTCCTTGATCCATATGCCCCTGGCCAGAGGGGATGACAAGATCTATCCCATCTATACTGTGGCCTCAGAAGAGGTCAGTGGTGAACTACGCCCAGTCTGAAAGCCTGACTCCAGCCTCACCCCACTGCCCGGTCTCCCAGCCTAGCCCTTCATTCATTTACGAGTGGAGGTAGGTGGCAAACCCACGTCCTGTCCTGGGATCCCACGTTCTCCCAACATGCCACCTCTACTCAGGAAGGGTAATGTGAAGCTGACTGCTGATCCCACATTCTGTGATGCTGGCCCAAGTTACATAAAATAAGATAATAAAAGAAAATAAGATTTTTGAAATAATGTTCCCATTTCAACTAATTCATTTGTCAGGAACTAAGAGTTCACAAGAGGAATAAAGGAATTGCATGTGAACAGAAATTTTGTCATTTGTTATGACCTAAGGAACAACAAATTATTTTTACCCCCACCCCCAGTCCACCACAACCTCCTAGGATTGTAAATTCACACTCACACCTGTTTAACTATGACTTATGTTTCAGTGACTTGAGTGTATGTTCATCTCTCACCAGGCTCCATGTTAATTCAGGGCGAGAATGTGCCATCCGTCTCTAAAGCTTCAGTTCACCCTTCCATCCCTGTCCTCTCCAGGAAAAAGGGCCGCTAATCTGATTAGATGGGTCCTGGTAAGTCAAAGCCAACAGGTGTGTCACTAACCTGGCAATGCAGGTGTCCCTAAACAGGACAGGTGGGTAACCTCAGAAACGGGTGAGTATGAGGTGCAATCAAAGAACAAGAGTTAAGTGTGGTTTCCAAAACAAGAATGAGATCATTATGGACTACATTATAAACTAAGGTTATCTCAGAACCAAGAAGAAGGAGAGGGAAGGAGCAGGAACTAGACAGGACTCTTGTGGACAGACAAGTTATGTTTTAAAAAACAAAGCTAGGGTGGAAGTGAATTAGACCCTCGAGTAATGGTTCCTGAATTGACACAACCAAAATCCATTAGGGAGGGTAATCTAACCTTCAATTCCCTCAACCATCTACCAGACATCCCAAAAAGTTACGGAAAAGGTGTATGAAGTTCCTATATTTAATAATTGAAAAAAAATAGCTTGGTGAGTAGGATTTGAAATGAGACTGAAACACCATTCCAAGACTCACCCTCCCACCTCTGAGTGTGATCTTAGGTCACTTCCCTCCCTGAGCTCAGTTCCCTCGCCTGTAACAAGAGGATAATGGAACCCAGGTCACAGGGTTCTTTAGAGGATTGAGTTGCATGGAAACAATCTAGCACAAGGGAAACATCAATAATTGCTTGTTTCCCTCCCCCTTCTTTGGGAGACCTCATGAGTCTAATGAAGGGTGAAGCAGGGATGCTTATTAAACAATGTGGAAGAAAGCAGCTCTGGTGGATGGTATGCATTCTTGATTTCATTATGTGCCAGAGATGAAAATGAATGGTCCTGCGCATGGAACCCATCCCTCCCAGCTGCCCCTCTGCTGAGGGATTTACGTTCTGCGTGATTAGGTCTGAAATGGACAGGACGCTTTATTGCTCCGGGCTGGCAGGGCGTGGAGTCGCAGATTGATGAAGATGCCTGGGTCAGTGGCAAGCTGGGTGGTTCTTAATTTATTGAAACCCTTCAAGTTCCATTATTCAGCCCCTTCCTTCCTGCTCTCATCTCCTCAACCTTCCTACCAGACCCTTCTCTGCCCTTCCTTGCCAAATGGAGAGTTATTTATGGGAGGGGAAAGGATTTACTGATAAAGATGAGGCAACAGCCCAAACCCACAGTGAGTAAATTCCCAGAGATGCAACATCGGATCATTTGACTTGATACAGCAAACATTTGCTAAACTCTGTGCCAGGCACCAAGATGCCAATGATGGGAGACAGAGACATAGGTTAGTTCTAATCTTAACATCTCTGAGCCTCAGTTGCCTACTCTGAAAAAAAAAAAGGAGATAATGCCGGTTCCTGTCTCACAGAGTGGTGGTGAGAATAAATATAGGTAGCCCCAACCCGTGTAGTAAATGCTCAATAAAAGGTGCCATTCATTGTCACTCTCATCCACTCGGGCCCAGACTCCAAACCTTGTATCTTCCTTAAGAACCCTCTCCCCACTCACCACCGTAAGGTGCTAGAATGCCAGAGCTGCGGAAAATAGCAACCCACTCTCAGGACAACTGCTCGAGCTCAACTCTTCTCTGAACCTTTGCTTCGGGGTAGAGGAGGCAGGTGGAAGGAAAAGAAAGGGCACAAACAATCACTGTGCAGCTCTCTCAAGTCAGGCAAGATGCAAGGTTTTTGAGACCATGCCACGAAGCATCCTCCCAGCCCGGCTCCCTGCCTTGGGCCTTACTTTCCTTTCCTATCCTCCATGTGAGCCAAGACCGGTGTCTCAAACATAAATCTGACCTTGTTGGGGATGAAATTAAAATCTTCGGTAGCTTCTTACTGGCCGCTAGATGTTGCGTCAAGCTCCTTGGCATGTGAAGGCGCTTGTGTAGCTTTTCCACCATCTAATCCCAGTAACGACCCACGACTCCTCACCTGAGCGCCCACCTGGCTCACATCCCAAGGAATACACTTTCACAGGCCCATGTTTTAGTTCATGCAGATTTTGATTGAGATTGCATTGAGTTTATGTATTAATCTGGGAAGGACTGACATCTTTAAGCTGTAGATTGACTCTTCCCATCCAATATGCCTCTCCATGTAGTTTGAGTTCGTCAGTAAAGTTTATAATTGCCTTCATAGAAATCTGGCATATTTCTAGGTAATTCCTAGGGATTTTGTCTTTTTTATTGGGGTCACTGCCATTGTGAATGGAATCCTTTTATATATTACACTCTTTAATTATGTATTCCTAATCGGTGGAAACACTATTGCTTTATGTTCATCCTATATCCAGTTACCTTATTGTACTCTCTTATTAGTATCAACCATTTTTAGCCAAGTCTCTTGAATTTTCTAGATAGACCACCATCTCAGCTATAAATCTGTTTTGTTTTTTTTATTTTAAACACACATGGCAAATTTATCATAAGGATATTGAGACAGTTCCCAAAACCCAGGATCCTCAGAAACAGGCTAAGTCAGTCAAATGCCATGAGGATTTTGTCTCTCCTGCTCTCCCCATGACTTGAAATTTAGCTTTCTTATGTTAATTTGTTTGTTTTGGTGTTATTAAAGTTTACAATCCTTACTCCAACTATTTTGTACATTATTTCAGAAACACTTCATGTTATAAACACACATATATGCGTTTTTAACTAAGGATTGTTTTTTTGTAAATTGTTTTAAAAAGTAGTCTGTAAATTTAAACATTCTACAACAAATTTGTTTTTTTGACTCAAAACCATGTTGAGTTCTTAAGTTTGCATGTAACGAGATTAAAAAGAATTTTGATGTGTTATAATTGAACCAGAGATATTCCTGAATCTAAATTCCATTAAAAGAAATGGGATTTGGATTTAAGCACATGTAAAATTCTTAAGCTCTTTTGAAAGTAGTTTGTACCTCAAACTGGGATTGGCATACTGTAAAAGAAAGACCATTTCTATATATCTAATTGTGGCTCACCTTGTTGGTGATAATAAGCAACTAATAAATCATCCATGTCACAGTTTGATATACTTTAGATGGTGAAAAATATACTGAATCAGTGTGTCATGGTCTTTACTTATTTCAGCAATGCCAATTTAAATGTAGATAGATAGATAGATAAGACATCCTATCATTTTATGTTACAGAAAAAGCCAGATACTCAGTGGGTCCCATTCTTGAATCAATATTTGAGGGTGACATTTGCATTAAAAGAAAATTTACAGCATGTAAAAAAGAATTATATTGTCATTTTTCATGTTTGTGAAAATGTTATCAGAATTTAATTAATTTTTCCTGTGTAACTTCTTTACTTGAAAGATAGTTACCATTGAGTCTGTTCAATGAGAAAATCTGGCAAATAAAACTTTCCGTTTAGGTATAAGACAAAAAGAAAAAGATGAGATGCGTTGATGTTGATATCTACAACTGCAGTCTATTTTTTCCTTTGCTTTTAATTCTTAAAATATCATACAGGAAAACTGATTCCTTTTTCATTACAGGTCTATGAATTTGAACGCATAAATAGATTCATATGACTACCATCACAATCAGGAGACAGAACAATTCCAAACAATTCCTTTGTGCTGTCCCTTTTCAGTCAACACTATTTCCCATTCCCAACTTCTGGCAACCACTGATCTGTTCTCTGTACTATAGTTGCTTTTTCCAGGAGGTCACATTAGTGAAATTATACAAATCATGATATTGTGAAACTTCCTTTCTAATATTTGTAATGTTTAATCTTGTCCTATTGCTTTGGTTAGGATGCCATTGCATTCTGTCAGCTTATTTGTGCCTCCCCCACAAGACTTTGGGATCCTGAAGAGCTGGGATGGTACCTCCTTCAGCATCTAGCCCAATTCTTAGTCACAGGAGGTCCTCACTACATGTCGGCAGAGTGCTTAATGTGGAATGCATAAAGACATTCTTGTCAATGGATGGGCTTCCATTGGCGCCATCACATAAGATATACCCCTTCCCACACCGCCAGAACCTTTTTCCAAGGAAAGAAGTCCTCAGGCCCATTTTCATTAATTAAGTTGTCAGGACACAAAGGAGAAAGACCACCTATTACATGCTCACGGTGCCACCTGGAACTGTCAGCCTCTCCTTAGAATTAATTAGCTAATGTGAGTTTCAAATTTGGAAGACAAGCTGTGCCTGTGTGCTCATTTGGTGTTAATGATCATGGAATCCTGTTTCAACCTAGAGACTTTCTTAAAGCACTGAAGCTCTCCATCCTACGTGGGCTACAGAGGTAACCAGAGGTATCCTGGCTAGCAGTCAGCAGAACCCTCTCGCTGGGACAAGATCTTGGGGAGAAGAGAAATCATAGCTCTCCAGGGAGCTTTATTATTGTCCTCTTAAGAGGACTTGGTGAAGAATTAAGGATGGTCTGTTAATTCTGGAACAGGAGTTCTAAATTCAAAAGGCTGGGTTTGGAACCAGATGCCCCCCGGTAGATGGGGCAGGAGGTAGGGCACCTCAAACCTCTGTCCACTTGAGAGGTGTCTATTCAAAAGTCACACTCTCCCTCCTGGATTGCGTGGAATAATTACTTCTTGTACTTGCAAAAAAATAATAATAATAATTAATAAACATAGCAACCTTCTTGTCTTGAGAGAAAGAAATTTGTCATATTTCACAGAGAAGGATATACTCTGACAGCACACACACTAGGTGTGCCTACTGACCTGGTTGTTAGTGCCACTGCTCATGATGAGAGCTTTATTTTCCTCTTGTCTCATGGATATCGATGAATCTAGATCCATCCACCTGCCCAGCTCATACCCAGAGCAGGGGTCAGAGTCCACAGTGGTGCTGTTGGGCAGCGTGCCGATCTAATATCCACAGAAATGCTAAAGACAGTTGTGACAAGTCCTGCTTCATCATTCCAATAGAATGTCCCTGCCTCTTGCCATTGGTTAGTCAGAGATGGTAATACAATTAGATTTCTAAAAAATGTGTTGGGGTAGGTCAATGATCAACTGACGGCAATAGTTTCAGAATCAAAGATTTACTTTACCCTAAGATAACACCAGGAAAAAGTAACAAGGCATTAGAGGGGTAAATTTAAAAATTATGTCAGGTCCTCTATTGGCCAGACTTAAATAAAAGTCATCTGGGAGGGTTGGCCACGGTGGCTCAGCAGGCAGATTTCTCACCTGCCATGCCAGAGACCCAGGTTCAATTCCCAGTGTCTACCCATGTGGGGGAAAGAAAGTCATACAGGGGGCCATTTTTTCCCATCCCATAGCAAACCTATTTCCTTCCCTTGGGCTGGGTCCTTTGCGATCTGTATTCCTAATCTGGATTGGTTCAAATTGAAGCTAGATTTGCAGGTGGGCCACCCACCCCCACCCCCACTGAGAGTCAATTAAAACATACAGATTAATGCACATGCAAGTTGCCTGCAAATACTGTTTAAATGCATATATCCTGATTCAGTAGGTGTGGGGCAGGGTCTGAGAATCTTTGTTTCCAAGGAGCTCCCAGGTGATGGTGATGCCACAGGCCACACTTGGGTGAGTGTATTAGTTTCCTATTTCTGCTGTAACACGTTATCACACATTTAGAGGCTCCAAACAACACATATTTACTATCTTATAGTTCTGGAGGTCTGAAGTCAGAAAATGGGTCTTATATGATCATAAACAATGTGTCGGCAAGGTTGCGTTCCTTCCAGAGGCTCTAGGGGAGATCAATTCTTTGCCTTTTCCAACTGCTAAAGGCAACCTGAATTCCCTTATTTATGGCCCTCTTCCAACAACATCACTCCAACTTCTCTTCTATCATCACAGCTCTGACTCTAACTCTGACCCTCCTCTCATAAGGGCTCTCATGTTTGCACTGACCCCCACAAATATGTCAAGATAAACTTCCCATGTGAGGACCCTTAACTTAATCACGTCTGCAAAGCCTCTCTACCTATAAGATAACATAATCACTGGTTCCAGGGATTAGGGCACGGACCTCTTGAGGTGGGAATGATACAGTATTCTGTTCATCACACAAGGGATTAACAAACCTAAAGAAAATGATAAAAGGGCAGACGTGGTGATACACATAGAGAGATGGTTAGTATTTGGAGTTGGGTTGGGCACACACAATAGCTGGGGATTACAAAGAGGAAATATTTGGAGTTGCCAGCATTTGGGCACATGGCTGGGCAGGCTGTGGTAGCTCTCAGGGAAGTTAGAGAAGAGAATCAAGGCTCTGGGCTGAAACTTGGGATTTGGGGCTAAAATAAGGACAGAACTGCAGGGACTGCAAAGGGTACAGGTAGGGGGCCTGGTACAGTTCAATTCCAGAAGTGATAGGAGCTTATCTTGCTCCACCCTTACCACAAGTCCCATTTGATTAAAGACAAAGAATCGAAAAGTTCTTGTCTTCTCTCCCTCACGACTTCAACTCCCAGTGGGGCCTGCTTCTCTGGCCCTAATTATGACCAACAAGGAGGAAGTGGCTGGCAAAGTGTAAGTGACAGGAACCTTGAGGGAAAGTGACCACATCAGCTCAGAGTTCCTAATAGCCAAGAAAAGGTTGGACACACACCCTGAAACCTAAAGAAGCTTTCAGGAAGTCCAGATAAAGATTGGTCTAAAGCTGTGACAGAGACGATGATTTGGAGCAGCACTCAAAGCCCCTACTCTGACCATTTGTGGCACCAGGAGAAAGGATAGGAATCTCTCCAGGAGGAGTGGGATGGGGTGGATTTAAAAGCCTGCAAAGATGGGAACTCGGCATATCACCAAGGTTGGTTGGTATGAAAGTGATACTGACTATCAAAAATGAACGTGGATAGTGTGACACAGTCATGGGGCGGGGGTTCTCCTGGAGCCCTGGCTGAGTCTGGCTCCGAGGTCTTTGGTCATAGATCGTATGGCCTTGCCTGGCCCCCCTCCATCAGGACCCTCTGCCCAGTTGCTCCCATCCTGCCTTGTTTTCTCTTTCCCTACTCCGTATCCCCTTTCTCACCACCTCACAGAGAGGCTGGATCCAGAGCGCAATCTTTCCCTATGAACAACTCTTTTTCTCCTCTCCCTAGGCGCCATGCTCTCTGCTTGATTCCCCCAACCCCATCAACATGGTCTCATTTCTCTCTGGGTGCCTATGTTTATGCACTAATATTTCTACAAAATGGGACTCCTTAAAAAGGTAATAAGATATACTCAAAGCTTGGAAAGTTCCCCAGTTGGAGTTTGGCAGAGCCTAAGTGCTTTCTGGAAAAGCACTTGGACTGAAAGAGATTCTGTCCTTTTCCTCTTAGCTGTGGTGGCAAGAAGGCCAGGTGTGAGGGATGATAGCGGGGGAGGAGGGCATCGGATGCCAGCTCTAGTTCCGTGATAAATTCACTAAATCACTTCCCTCCCTGAGCCTGTTTCCTCAACTGTAGAATGAAGGGCTCCAACCACCCAAAAACCAAAACCAGAAACCCAGGCATCACCTAGACTCAGACTCATCCCTCCCCCTCAGGCCCCACTGCTGATCAGTCACCAAGTCCTGTCCACTCTAACCATATAAAATCCCTCTTCCCCACCCCCACTGCCCCTGTCCAGTTCCGAGCCCTCATCGAGCCTCTCTTACCTTATTGGAACAACATCCAGCCTAATTCTTCTAGCTCTAATTGCTGTACATACCTCTTCCAACCTCAGCTGCCAGAGCTAAAACCCCTCCTAAAGAAACTTGAGTGGCCCCTCACTTTCTAGAGAATGAGACCTAAACTTATAACACGTACTTCAAGGCTCGTTGTGATTTGGAAATCTGCCTGCACATCTGTTAGGGACTCAACTTTGATAATAACAACACTATATCTAGCTGCAGGCTTTTGTGCCAAGCTGTGCAATATCTCTGTGGATATCTCAAGTCTCAGCTCGGTGAAGTATCCAGGTCACAGGGGTCTCCCATCACTCCTTGGCTTCCAGAAATTTGCAGCATTTTCATACTGATACAGCCTCTCAGTCCGGCATCCACACATCCCACAGCCCAAATTAGAGGTGTGACTTAACACACAGAGAAACACTGAGGTCCCTACCAAGAGGACACAAAAGTGAATAATCATGTGGGGCAGGTATTCGAATGCAATTGGCTAAGAACGAAGACACACCCTTATATAAACATATATCCGTTTAGCTTCGTGCAGATTGCCTTCAAGATACTGAGAAAAAGGAAGGGACTCAAATCCAAATATTTTTTCCTGCCACTTCTCCCCATTTAATCTAATTCTCTTTGAATATTAGGGCACCATCTGGTTAATATTAGGTCCCTGTACCATTAGGAATCTGCTGCCTTAGCTCGTTAATACTCATTAACAGGAAAAGCTCATAATAATAACCCTTCGCATCTGTGTGCCCCTTTATGGTTTTAAAGCAAGGCCGGATGCATTATCTCATTTAATCAAACCTTTAGTGCTTAGGACGCAGGGTCCAGCTGGAGGAAATCATTGATTGAGGAGAGAACTGTTCCCACTTAGGGACCTCAGGAAAAGATGAGAAGACCAAGGGGTGCCTGGGATATGATGAGGCGATGAGGGGGACAATCAGCAAAGTGCCAGCCTTCAGAGGAAGCTTACAGGATGCGTTTTTAAAAGAAATGCTGCCAATGCTACTTCCAAAGGCATAAAGGAAGTGGAACAGATTTAACCAAGGTTTGCCTAAAGCACGTCTGGCTTTAATGAGCAGATAAGAACTAATGTATAATTAGTACATCAGATGTGGCCCATCGAAGGCTGGACTTTGCTTCTTTTGCAGCCATGTACTTCAAAAACCACTGTTCTCCAGCTGCAGGGATCGTTTTCCCACCTTTGCCCCTTATTTTCTCCATCAGCCAAGGGTGATGCTCCTGCTTGTGCAGCAGGGGTACGCCCGCTCACACACAATGTAGCATGATGCAATGACCACTATTACTTAGCTCCGGAATCAGAATGGCCTGACTCAGCTCCATTTGCAAGTCATGCCAGGTCTCCAATCTTGGACCTTGGTAGAATGCCTGCCATGTAGCAAACTCTCACCAAAGCTGTACTACTGTAATCATTTAAAGACACAGAGAGAGTTTTCTAAGTGCTTGCTTGTCTCCCCCACCAGATTCAGTTTCCCCCTGGAAGGGCAGTGACCCTAGCTTATCCCTATATCCATCTTATGTGGTTAAGTGTAGCACAACCCTCAGAGCATTGCTGCAAGGATGAAATGGGCCAATCCAAGTCACT
Source organism: Myrmecophaga tridactyla (assembly GCA_004026745.1). Taxonomy (NCBI): domain Eukaryota; kingdom Metazoa; phylum Chordata; class Mammalia; order Pilosa; family Myrmecophagidae; genus Myrmecophaga; species Myrmecophaga tridactyla. The sequence goes on along the minus strand of PVIY010003941.1, from coordinate 54,928 downwards.
AGATGTAGTAAGTATGTGGTAATAGTTGTCTCCTTTTTTTTTCATAATGATAAGGTAATTTATTTTTTCACAAGAAGAGAAGTGCAGAGGTAGATTATCACCACAGTAGACCAGAGTTTGTCTATGCCCCAAATCAATCACATCATCGAAGACACGGAGGCTTCAGCTGTTGGCATTTGTCCTCATGGTAGTAAAATGGTGACAACAAGTGTCCAAACATCTGAAAAGAAAATGTCCTTTCCTTAAGACTTTTTTTTTTGCACAAGAAAAATCTTCCACCAGGAATCCCAGCAGACTCACCAACTCACACATCTATGCCTAAACAAATCACTGACAGGCAGTAGAATGATCATGCTCCCCCTGAAGAAATCAAGACTCAGGCAGTGATACTCCCAAGATGCCTGGCTTCCCTTGAAACACAGGACCACCTAATTCTTGGTATGAGAATATTCATTTTGAACTTGAATTCTTGGTGGGAATTCTTCCAGGATATTGGACTTACACTTTTATCAACTCTTGGCTCAAGAAAAGGCCGATGACGTTCAGGATTTCTCTGTCATTGGGAAGGCAAATGGTGACATCTGCTAGCTTTCTCTCCTGGCTTCTCATTTCAAATGGCTTCCCCAGGAGCATCTTCTTTGTGCATTTCCAAAGGTCTCTGTGTCAACTCAATAGTTGGCTCTTATTGTTATGGTCTGTTACGTTAATATTTTGGCTTTGAAATTTTTTTGAACTCACAAGAAATGGTCCTTCATAAATATTTGGAAATCCCAAGGTCCATAATAGCTTCTGTGGTAGACAATGGTTGGCCCCAGAGTCAAGACAGAGGGTTCTTCAGCTGGCCCGACTTCCACCCCACTGCATAACTCCAGGTAGCTTCACCTTTGTCTCCAGGCCTCAGTTTCTCCATCTGTTAACTGAAAATGAGTGGGAGGCTCCTCAAGAACCTCCCAGTTTGAGACAGTAAGTACATCATATAGGGCTAAGGCTGTACATGGGCTTGCATGGATCTGCCTTCTAGTCCTGGGGGTTAGTGACCCCATAAATATCACACACCCTTGCTAGCCCCAGTTGTACCTGTGTAAAAGGAAGCTGATGCTGTTTACATTGAAAGGTTATGAGAATTAATTGAGGAGCATTGTAAAAGGCCAATGGCAGATAATAAAGCATTCAACAAATGTTTAGTTTCTTTTTCCTCCTTCACTAATGTACTGTGGTTCTAGAGTCTATGGTGCATCATGACATAGGCATAGGAGTCACAGATCCAATGAAACATTACCGACAAGCTCCAATACATTGTCATACTGGGAAGAAGTGGTTTTAAGAACTGTTCCACTGAAATCACCTTCCTGTATGTACATTCTATAGCAAAGGGCCACATGAGCGAAAAAGACCCTCCCTTCTGATAAATATTGCCCTGCAGAGACCCGGGGCCTCCTAGGGATTCATTGACACCAGGCAGTAGCCAAGGTCTTTGCAAGAAACTCTGTCCAGTTCTTGGCCTTGAATTCCCAGACCTGAAGCTCTTGACTCTGGATGGATGCTTTTTGTCTAAGTCATTACCTGGAGCTACAAGTAGAGCGGAACCTTCACTCCATTTATGGCATCCATACTAATTGCTGGCTGCAGATATCAGTGTTAATCAAAACCTCCTTAGAGTCAGCCTTCCCACCCAGCCCCATGCCCCAATCCTCTGCAAAAAGCAGCCAGATGATTGAGAAATTAGAACTAAGGCTTTCTTGGGCTTGTTCACCAACGGGTTATGGAGAGCACCAGCTTGAGCAGATGACAACCACTGAGTCAGAAAATAATGGAGGGACAGCAGGTGAGTAGAGAAGGAAGATGGTAATGAATTTGGGTGTGGATATGCTGGATTTAGGATGCCTGTGAGACATCCAATTGCAAAGAGGTCTTAGCTACAAAAGAGGTCTTAGCTGCAAGAGAAGTCTTTGCTGAATTCGTGCAGCAGGAAGGGAAGTTCTCTGCACCAGTGGTTCTTAAAGTGTGGTCCCCAAACCAGCATCAGCAATGCCTGGGAACCTGTTGGAAATGCAGATTCTGTTGGAAATGCAGATTCTCAGGCCTCACACAGGACCTACTGAATCAGAAATCCTGGTGATCACCCAGCTCTCCCAGTGATTCTTATGCATGCTCAAGTGTTAGAACCACAACTCTATAGAAGCTTGGTGATAGGGAGAGAGGCTAACTCCCTTAAACTCAGGTGGCTGGAGCAATGGCATTCAGAGATCTCAGTCTGATTCCTAACCCTACTATTCACTAGTGTTAAGAACTTGAACAAATGATTTAACTGTGTAAGTCTCAGTTTTCATATCTTCAAATGCACCCAATAATGAATGCCTTTCCCAGTGCTTCTAGCCCCTCAGGAATTATAACTCCTCCTACAGTTACTGTGAGAAGTTAGCATGCACAAAATAACAACCTAGACTTTAAAGGAGTTCCGGCTGTCAAATTTTTGTTTACTTTCTGTCCCTTTCTGGTTGGAAAATTCTCTTCATATTTCTCTGAAAACATTCAGTTCCTTCTCATCTTTGCAGTTCTCTATGCTGTTCACTTTATCTTGGTGTTTCTCGAACTTTAATATGACGTGAATTACCTGTATATCTCATTAAAACTCAGGTTCTGATTCATTAGGTGCATACTGAGAGTCTACATTTCTAACAAGCTCCCAAATGATGCTGATGCTGCTGGTCTGTGGACCACACTTTGAGTAGTAAGGGTCTAGCCAACACTCCCAGTTCCCAAATTCTAACTGACAAAGTCCCACTCACTCACTTTTCACTGTCCAACTTTACGCTACAATTTCCACCATGGCACTGAAAGTACGTTAAAGTATGGGTTGGAGAATGGAGAGGCTGGGGTAAGAGAAATCCTTTGGGCTTAGGGGAGAGGATACTCAAAAGTATCCTAGCATGAGGTGGTCATGCCCCCTCGAGAGATGGCAGGAGGAAGCAGTCGGGGCAGCCAGATGACTGAGAAATTACAGCAAAGGTCTTCTTAGGCTTGTTGATCAAGTGGTTATAAAAGGCACCAGCTTGAGCATATGGCATCCACTGAGTTGGAGAATAATGAAGGAAGAGCAGGTGGTAAGGAAGGAAGGCAGTGATGAACTTGGGTGTGGACACGCTGGATTTGGGGTGCCTGTGAGTCATCCAATTGCAGATATCCAATAGGCATTTGGATATTTGAGCTGAAGCTTAACAGAGAGGTCTGTGCTAAAGGCTGAAATGTAGAGATTGCCTGTAGGTAGGGTAGTAGTAAATGTGACTGGGGTTGTCCAGGGGAGAATGGAGAAAACACCAGAGCTGTGTAGGTGGTAACGTGCATGCTTGCACACCTCCATGCCTGTCCTATCTCAAGCCCCTGTAGCAGTCTACTCTTTGCACACATCCTCCCCAACCAGACCTAAACTAATGGAGGCTCTGTGGAGCTGGAGATCTGGAGAGGGCTTAAGTGTCACCTTGGTGGAAACAACAATGGTGGGTTTGAACCTAAGCTCTGCCACCACTAGCATTTGACCTCAACCATGCTAAATCACCTCTCAGAGCCTCCATTTCCTTATCTGTGTAAAATGAGAGCAATAATCTCTACCCAGATAGTTCAGTGAGACTCACTGTGATACATTTATGTTAATGATGTGTTTCCTAGCACCCAGTATGTGCTCAAGAAAAGGGAGTTAGTTCTTTCTCCTTCTCCTTCCCTTTCCTGCCCTAAGACCAAGAACTGAAGCATCTAGTCAGACTTTTGCAGAGTGCTGTTTTCAAGTTTGCATCTTTCAACCTCCCTCCATGGGGACCAGCATGCTTGACCTACTTAGAACAGAGCTTTCTTTCATCATCTTTCTCTATCAAGCACAATGCATCTTTCTTCTAACTATCCCTATCCCCCATACTTTCACCTGATGCTTAAAACTACAGCTGTCCACATCCCGTAAAGCTGTAGCTCAGCCTAAATATTTGTTGACTAGAACATTTACCTATGAGAAATCAAAGGCTCAGAGATGTTAAGAAACTTACTCTCAGTCACACTAATAGCTTAAATCCAGGGTTACACGTTGACCGTAAAACCCATGAAATTTTCACTCTTCAATGTCACCCTTACTTCTTCTCACTTAAATATAGGATTTCTGTTTTATTTCTATTTTTATTTCTGCTTCTCCCAAGCCAAAGTTTGTCTGCAAATGGACTCAAATGGTTTTGGCATTCGCCAAAGTCATTCCCATATCTAATCAAAGGCAGAGCTCTGTCCAGGTGTCATTGTGTGTAGATGCCACCTCTAGTGATGGTGCTGTGGGGAAGTTCCCCCTGGGGCATCGTGGACCTCAAGGGGTCAAGCTGCTCCAGCTTTGTGCTGCCTCCTCCTAATGCGCTAACCTCCTCCCAAGGAAAATCACCTGTAGAAGTGTTTGATACTGTATTGTACTCTTGAGAAATAGCAAGCAATTCACAGCAATAAGGAAGAAAAAAACACCATGTAAAGAAATAAGTGGGGCAGCTCCTTCCTTCATGTTTTCAGTCAGGCTTCCTAAAACAGGGTAAACAGCATGGCTATTCCCTTTTCTGCACCCTTCTGGCTGTCCTCAAATATCTGCAGCTATATCTGCAGCTGAGCTGTGTCTCCACCCGCCTATCAGGCATCCTTCTAAGATCTGTTGGGCCCTCTTGATTTCAGAAATAATTGCATGCCCCTGGTAAGAGGTTTCTATTTCATAAAAACTTTCATTAAATAGGAAGACAAAGCATCCCATCCAGGGCTCACGGTCCAGGCTTAACAACATTCAACCCAAGCTGCAGTTCATAACTGGGAGGAAGAGATGGAGTGTTTGCTTATTAATAATGCACCAGCTATAATTACCAGGCCACCCAAGAACAGCACATTCACCAGGCTCCTTCACTCTCTATCATACACTGCTTTCCACCTGAAGCTGCACAGAATTTGCAAAAGACTTAGAGTGTCTTCTCCACAGGACCTTTTCCTGAGGGAAATGTTAAAAAGCAAGCAGTCTACAGATCTCCACACTGACTTAAGTTTGTAATTATATATGTGTGTGGTTATTTGATTAAAATCCATCTTCTCCACTCCATGAGGACAGAGATGGTATCTGTTTGGTTCTCATTTGCTTCCCAGTAGGCTTTCTAGGGAATATTTATTGCCTGAGTGAATGAGTGAATGAATAAATGAGTGAGTGAATGAATGAATGATGCAATGGAAAGAGTGGCTCTCCTTTCCAACTTGTCTCTTTACTCTACCACTCAGAGTGGAGGAAGTTGGGAAGTAGGGAAGAGTGAAGCTTGGGAGCTAAACCAATCATAAGATCTAGCCCCCATCAAAGGTCATCAGCCAAAATCATGCAGTCTGAAGGAGGCTGTGAGCAATCTCTCAATGAGGTTCTGAGTTGATGGTCCCAGAGTAGGCAGATCTCCTGGTAGCAATGGCTGGGACCAGGTGGCTCAATGGTCAGATAAGCCCATGTCAATGCTTACTACACACAGAGACTACCTGTGTGATGGGCATCCATCATGGCATATATAACCCACCTTCGCCCAAACAAGTGACCCTGATCCACTTCTCTGGACCAGCAATTTATATTACACCTGTGTGAACTGTCCTTTAGTCCAGCCAAGAGCATATTTGACCCTTAGCTAGAACTAAATCAATTCTTGACTCATCATACCACTCTGGATTCCCAAATAACAGCTCCTGTGACCATGAGATGTATTCAAAATCAGAGCAGGCAAGAGTGCTAAGAAGTTCCTGGCAGAAGGAAGTTTTAGCAAATGTTACCGGTGCCCTGCCACAGTCCCTCACCCTAAATTGCACCAGCCCAGGGTTTCCAACCACCAGCACAGTACTTCTTTGCCTGAGGGCTTTCTCCTCCTGCCAAAGTTCACTTTTTCTACCTATGTGGCAGGCCAGGAAGTGCTAGGAATTAATGTTCCCCCTATCCCCACCCAGTGGTCCTCAACCAACAGTAAGTGGGAGTTGAGGGCTAGAGGTAAATGTGAGGTGCCATGTTGGCACCCAGAAACTCCCCAGTGGGTTAAGCTCCAGGCACCACGTGGTAACTGCTTTCAAAATGCACCTTTTATTGTTGGCTCTCATCTCATTTCCCAACCCCTACCAGTGCTGCCTGGAATCAACTCTCGAACAAACTACTTGTACTTGAATCTTCACCTCAGTGTCTACTTCTAGGGGAACCTAAACTTAGACCTGTACATGTAAAGGCCTGGAGAAGGGAAACATGTTGAGTTTGGAGAACGCCAAATGGTGTTTGGTGGAGGGAGAACAGAATATGGGAGGTGAGAAGAGAAGAACTGAGGCAGAAGTTGTCTGGGAGAAGTTCTGAGGGGACTCCTGTACTGGCTGAGAAGTCTGAGTTCATTTGAAGGGCAATCGCCATCTGTTGCCCATGGAAGAGTGCAGCAGACAGCGACCTGAGAGTGGTTCTTGGGGCCAGAGGGAATCTGAACACTGTCTAATCCTGCCCCCATCCAATGTTTGAATCCCTCCCATAACATTCCCATTTCTACTTGGATGCTCCCCAGTAGACTGAGAGTTCAATTTCTTACCAGGCTGCTCATATTAGCCAGTTCTATTAAAAAGTTCTAGAAATATCCATCTGTTTTCTTAAATCTAATTGTTCTCCCATATGAAAGTCCTTCTACATAAAGTATGTCTTCTCCCTGGGACGTCTTCTCCCTGGAACGTCTTCTCCAGACTCAATCTCTCCAGTTCCTTCCACCATTCTCCATGTGGCAAAGATGCTAGTCCTTGTCCCATTCCAAGCTCTGTCCTCTTCATTTTCTATAGACTCCCAGGTTTGGCACCAATATTCTAGGTATGATTCAATCAGAACAGAGCAAGTGAGCCTTCCAGTAGTGTACCCTGTCCAGTAGTGTACCCTGTCCGGTAGCCCAAGATACCGACACCTGTCACATCCCTAAACCAGCATCATCTAGAGGGTGATGTTGACTAAAACACTTTCAGTTTCTCATTCATTCATTCAACATGTATTTATTGCATACTTACCATGAGCCAGGCACTGTTCTATATATTAACTATACATCCATAAATTTCAAAAGAAAAATCTTTGCTCTTATAGAGCTTATATTCTAGAGCAGGAGTAAGCAGACTATGGTCTACAGGCCAGTCTGTTTTTGTAAATAAGGTTTCATTGAAGCATAGCCACACCCATATGTCTGTTGACTTATTATTGACATCTGCTTTCATGCTACAACAGCAGAATTTAGTATTTGTGACAGTGACCATATTGCCTGCAGAGCTGAAAATATTTGCTATTCTGGCCTTTTATCAAAAAAAAATTGTGAACCCTATTCTAGAGCATGCTTGATATTGGAGACACAGTCACAAAGAGACAAAGTCCCTGCTCTCTTAGAGTTTGAATTCTAGAGGCCCTGCTAGGAGGCCCTTCAATAAGCAAAGTCTCTTCCCTCACGGAATATTCTAGAAGGCCTGCTATGTGCCCAGCTCTGTGCATGGCACTGGTACAGAGGTGAACCAGACACACGAGAACCTCATGGACTTGGTTGAGGGTAAAGCAATAAACAAACAAACAAAAACACAGCTTCAGATGATAGTAAATACTATGAAAGAAGCAGGCAGGAGACAGAATGCCTGTGCAGGGACTGCCCCCCTGAGCCTCCCCCCAGTCTCCCTGCACAGGTGTCTTAGGTACACATGGAAGTCCTCAAATGGAAGAAATACTGTTGAATTCCTTCCAGTTGGGGTGGGCCTTTGGTCCCCAGACGGTTGAGATCTGAAGGGGACAGAGCTCCAACTCAGTCTCATCAACCTCTCCAATTTGGCCCCCATGGGATCAGCCTGACCCCAGGCCCTAGGGAGATGATAGCCACAGATGCAGGAACACACCTTGTATATCTCCTCATCTCTTCTGAAAAGGAGAATGGCTTAATGGGCATGTGTGTCTAACACTTCCAGTTTAAAGCAATCTTTACTGCTTCGTTTAACTAAAGTATTTTTCCACCCAAGTTCCCCTGCTCAAGCATTCCCTCTAATTATCATTTTCCTTTTACAGTGTTGTTGTGTAGAGCTGCACAGGAGTGAGCTCGTGGTGAGCAAGAGCCCCCAGGGTGGCAGGGAAAATAAGGCTGCTTCTACATCTTCCTGGCAGGGGGGAAGAAAGAGCCCTGAAACTGAACAGTGCCAGCCCAGACATAGCACAGTAAGACTTGGCTCTGAGATAGCTTTGAAGGTTAGGAAATACTGTTGACTTAAAGGGATGAAGAAGCTCTAACCCAATGTCTCAAATGTACTGGAAAACTTAACTTCCTCTGGGGATTGACGCACAACCAGCTGCTGGGCTAGGACCTGATTTCCTCATGTATACACGCTTTTTGTTCCTTCGACAAATATTCAGCAAGCACCTACTAAAAGGATTAGATGAGTCAACATAGGTCTAGTGCTTGGAGCAGTGTCTGGAGCATAATAGGCACTCAATAAATGCTTGGCCATATATATCGTTATACTCAGATAGCAGCCTACATTTATTCATTCATTCATCTATTCAATTTTCCAGCAAATGATGGTCAATGATATCCCAGACTGCTGGAGATACACAGGTGGACAAGGTAAAGATGACTGGGAGTTGTTGAGGAATGAGGTCCAGGGCAAGAGAGAGGAGGTGAAGGTCTGTCTGCCTGCCTGCCTTCCTAGGAGGCATTCACTGAGACAGGAAACCAAGGAAAGGTCTTCACTGGGAGGGTGAGGGTCACCAGTTAACTCGGGAGCATGATGAGTAGAGTTACCGTGGGACATCCCAGTGGAGATGCTCATCAGGTGGTTACGTGCATGAGCTTGGGGCTCAGGGAGAGGCTTGGAGAGCTGGAGCAGTGGCAGGCTGCGGTGTGGGGCTGCTTGAGGGGCTTCTCCCTCAGAGCTGGCCTGATGCTGAGACGCCAAGGAGAGGTTACTGCGACCCGGGCGGCATTAGCACAGACTAGCTTTCTGAGTGTCATTATTTAATCGAAAACCAAGGGCAATGATCAGCCTTGAGCCTCAACCCAAGAAGCAGTTGGGACCCATTTGATAGGCCACATTTTATTTATCTCTGTATATCAATAGAGAGAGATAGGTAGATAGAGAGATGATAGAGATAGAGATATATAAAGAGAAATGAGAGATTAAGAGAGAGCTCAAGATAGAGATGATAAAGATAGTGAGAGATGTTAGAGACAGAGACATAAAGATAGGTAGAGGTAGAGGTGCAGATATATCCAATATATGTCCAGGTTCTGTTCTAAGTGCTTCACAAATATTAACTCATCTCCTTACCGCAACCCTAGGATTAGCTAATACAATTCAAGTTCACAGATAAGGGAAACGAAACACAGAGGCGTTGAGCAGCTTGCTTAAGCTCACACAGGTGGTGACACTGGAGTTCAAACTCAAGCAGGTAAGTTCCAGTGTCCCTGCTCTTTACTGCATGTTCGCTGCCTCCCAGCGCCAGTGCATCTGCTGCTCAGGCCAAGCCCCTTGCCCGAGCCCCAGGCAGCTCCATCCTTCCCTAGCCCCCCACCGCCCCCCACCCAGTCACCCCTCTCCTCACCCAGAAACCTGCCCCTGCTGCCAGTTTTTGCTCCCTTCCTTCTTGCTCACGTGTTGGAACCAAGAATTGTTCCAGGACCCAGGTCCCCGCAGCAAGAGCTAGTCTTGGCAGCGTGATGCTGGCTCGGAGTGTTTCAGTGTGCGCTGCCTCCTCCAGCTTTATTAGTCGTCTTTTAAAATAGACTTTTCTATTTCAAACACCTCCACTTACCACTCACTGCTCATCACTCAGCACATCTACTGTGTTTCCCTGTCTTCGTAATATGCTGCCTGGAAAATCACAGACACGCTGGTTTTTTGTGTGTGTGAAATAGAAGCCTCTTGAGAGAGAGTTTTCTTTTCCTATTTTAATTATGCCATTTTCCAGCTGGCCTTGTTCTTTTGAAAGGGGAGCCTCGGAGTATGGATTATTCAACCATTTATCTAAAAGTTTTGATCGCATTTATCGTATCGAAGCAAGAAGAGTCCTTGGGTGGTTGTGTAATTCCACCCTCTTGCTTTTCAAATGAAAGTGTGACTCAGAGAGGGAGCTTGGCTTGGCTGAGTTCACAAAGCCAGGTAGTGGCAGAGCTGGAGGTGAAGTTCAAACCAGTTAACACTGCGGTGTTGGGTATTTAATAATTCCTACTTATCACAGCATGATAGTTTAGCTCTCAGGGCTCCAGACCCTCTGTCCTCTACTAGTTCCTGTATGTGGGCATCTCCTCTAAGCAAAGAGGACCCTCATCTTCCAGGACAGGTCTGTCTGCCAATATCTGGAATTCCAAGTGCTGTCATCTTGCAAGGATCACGTGTCCACGATGACACTTGAGGCACAACGAAAGGCAACAAGCACTTAAATTTGAGAGCTTGTTGTCAATTCTAGAGTCACTCCAGGGCTAACTCTGCAGCCCAGTTCCCTCTGCCTCCCCAGGCAACCTACCCCCTCCTTTTGGTGACCCTTAGTGTGGAAGGAGGGGGCAGAGCTTCTCTCACCAAACAACGAAATGTCTTCCCAGTAGAGACTCAGCAGTGATGAATGTCAGCACTGGAAGACACATAGGAAATCTTTCAGCCAATCTTTCCACTTTACAGATTGGGAACCTGAGGTCAGAGAAGGAAAGTGACTTGCCCAAGCTCACACTAATTTGGGGCAAGGAACAGGTGCTTGTACCCTGTTAACTGTTGTCCCCTATATTATAGACACCCAACTTCAGCCTCTGGATAAATGCAGCATTGACTGTGGTTTACCTTATTGTCTTGTTAAATAAAAACTAGTCCATGGGGAGTATCAGTGAAATTGTTGGAGAGAAGTAACTAACCCACCTCACCCCTCCATCATCCCACTCTCTTGTTCTCGACCCTGGCTGCTCATCAGAATCTCTAGTGGCACTTTACAAGCATTCTGTTTCCTAGGCCCCACCAGAGAGCCACTGAGTCAAAATCTGTGGGAGTGGGATCCCAGCATCTGTGTTTTTTCAGAGCTCTGTAGATAATTCTAACAGGCAGCAGGCATGGGAACACTGGCCCTTGGAATGGCCAAGAATCACTTCGGTGGGCTTGGGTCATTGTAATCAAAAAGGAATGATTCTCATTGTATTTTTGAGCTTTGAAAGCTTAATTCTAATACAATTATATCATGAAGCTGAGAGAGTATGAAAGATAGATGACTAGAGGGAAATCTTACTGAGGGATGCCCAAGACCCAAGGGAAAACTTAAAGCTTCTCCCGTCACTCTGCCTACAAAAAAAGAACACATAGAGCCATACACCCATGAAGTAATGTGTCACTATGAAAAATGTGAATGTCCAGATATGTGAAAGACCATTTTCCTCTCACATTCTGAATTTAGGAAAATAAGTGGTGAATAGTAAAAGTTAGAGATAAAAATTAATCTCAGCCCTCTCAAGGGGTCTTCCCCTTCATTATCTCTAGTTCTCTCTCCTAAAATCAATTCTGTCCTCAGATCAAGTAGAAAGTCTAAGACAGAATTGTTACCAAAGGCCGTGGATTCTTGTGCCCAGCATGCCCAATAACCAATTCCTGAGACCCCAGGGTTTCAAAGAGAAACAGAGTTTGTTACTAGGCATGTAATAGGACAGCAGATGGCCTAGCGGCCCAAAATCTATCTCCCCGAACCACAGCAATTCTGACAGTTTTATTAGAGAAAAGGATGGGCACGGTTTAGGATAATGAGCACAGTGGCCCCATATGATGTAGAGGTGATCTGATAATTGAGCATGCACAGATGGATGACACGCTTAGTCACAGAACATGTGTGAGAAATGGCAGAACGAGGTATAGGTGACCTCTAGGTTGAAGTCTAAACTACTACTTATCGGCTGGGCCCACTTTGGTTAGATCCAGTTTCTGTTATCAAGATAAGTTTATACTTGACATGGGTTAGTTCCAGGCTGACCTAAGACCCTTCATTAATAAACATTAGGGGCTGTTTTTAGTATTATAAAATTCTAAAGTTGAAAAACTCGATAAATGGGTACAAATGAAGATCAGTTAGGAGGGCTTTACAATCCAGGGGCAGAAGATAAGGGCTATACAATCATTAGCAGAGATCAAGGCAGCTGGATTACAATGGAGAGATTTCAGGAATTTCCCTCTGTCTACTCCACTATACCAAAAAACAAAAAGGAATATCTATATAATGATTCAGTAATCAAAACCACCCCTTAAATCCTGATTTCTCAGTCACAGGAGGTCCACAAGAAGATGCATACAATAAAATAGGGGTCCCCATGGGGACCCAGAACACCCACCCTCCAGACCTCTCCCCTATCCCCCAGACATCCGACCGCAGAGTGCATGGCTGAGAGGGAAGAGGAACCCAAGAGCATCCTTGAAAGTGACAATTCAACAAACAGCTGTACTTCCTAACTAGAGAGGAGAAGGGGTGGAGGCATATCACTCTAAAGCTGAAGAAGGATAAAAATCAAGAGGTCGCTTATGTGTTTTAAAAAATTCAAGACTAAATGTCTGTGCCTCCCCTGCCTGCACAGCTATGAGGGTATAGGAAAGGTGGAGAGTCGCCGTGGTTGGTTCTCAGGCCCTGCATTATACTCAGTCATTCACAGGCTCAGGCTGATCCTGGCTCAGCCATCAGTCCAGCCAGTTTGGTGGAGAGTTCTAATTATCCCCATTTTAAGAATGAGAACATTGACATTTGGAGTGGTCAAAACCTTCCCAGGATCCCACAAGCTACGAGTAGATGGATCCAAATTTTAGCCCAATCTTCTAACTCCCATACAGGGGATGTCTTCTCACCGTGGAAGCAGAGCTCTGCAACATGCAATGGAAAGCCAAGAGGGAAGTAAAGGGAGCTGCCTTTATCCATTTTAGTGGGAGCCATGGGCATCTGGCACTAGACCGGGATATTTGATTGGAAATTTCTCTAGCTGGGGACTTCAGAAATATTGGTTTTTACCATTTCTGAACTGAATGTGAAGACCAATATTAGATCACCCTCCCTGTACTCCCCTTTGGCAGTCATTTACCCTCCTCCATGTGTCATTGTAGCAACCCCTTGAATTGCCTTTTATGCTCTCCTCTGAGGTCCACACCCCTTCTTCCCAGGAGAGCCGGGAGTTGGCCCCTTCCTCTCAGTAGTTCTGTCTGTCATGCCTTGGGGGCAGGACCAAGATGAGCTGCCCAACAAAAGAACGAGCAACTGAACCCAATGTAATGGATGGATGGCCCAGAGAGTCAGAGATAAAGGGCAAAAACAAGAGAAACTAATGTTTATGTACCAGACACTGGGTTAAAGACTTTACATATATTATGCCATTTGATTTTCATGAAACTGTGAAGTATATGTCGTGAAGTAACATTACCCCATATCCCAGAGGAGAAAGCTGAGTCATGGGAAAGATAAGTAATTTGCTCAGAGTAACTGTCAGAGCAAGGATCTGAACCCAAGACTGAGCTGAAAGCCAATGTTATTTCCACAGCGCAATGCAGCCCCAAGAATAAGGAAGGAGCCCCAAAATGGAACAGTGGGGGGGGGGGGTAAGTCAAGGTATGTGGGAAAGACTTGTTATGTAATGATCAAAAATGGCTAAAACTCAAGTCCAGGGATAGCAGTCAGCATTCTGATAAAAATGAGATCGCATGCTCAAGTTGGGTAATTTGAGGACACGTTAACAAAGATGATTTACAGAGGGTAATGTAGAACCTCAGGGCTATTAAGTGGAGGCCACAGATACCCAACCTAGCCCAGAAGGAGCTGTAGGGAAAAGAGCAGTTCCTGGAACCTGGAGAGAGAGTGCTATGTAGAAGTGACCCGGGACAGCTATGTAGAAGTGACCCTGTGGAAAGTCTGGGAGCAAGAGCAGGGAGTAAAGGTCCCAACTTCCCTTGAAGCTCCTGCTAGTCCTAGCAGGCTGGACACCAGAGGGAAAGGAACCCAATGATGCTGTCTACATAGGTCAGGCACCCAGGCACAGAGCTGGATAGGGAAGGATGGAGAGTGGATACAGAGGGGCAACTGAAAGAAATGCACCCTACCAGGTTCATGGAGACCCCAAGCCCATAGAGAGATCCAGGGTCAGACTGATGGGAGCAGATGTGGCAACTGGGCTCCAGGCCCTGAGCCGTCCTGGGCAGCCTCCTGAGATGAGATCCATGGGCCACAATGCCCCTTCCACTCTGCAGCTATGGTTTCAACAGTCAAGAAATTTCAGTTCTCCTGCCATCCTCACTGCCTTCTGCCTTCTGAGAACATAGTGGTTTTGAGCAGTGGTTTTTCAAATCCTGACCCTACCTCTCATCAGTTGTCTTATCCTCAGTAAATTACTGAAGCTCTCCCTGCCTCAGTTTCTTCATTAGTAAGATAGGCATAAGAATAGCACCTCCCGTCTATGCTGCTGTGAAAAATGAGTGTTATGGCACATACTGAGAGCTCAAAAAATATTAGCAATTATCACAATTATCATTCTCCCTTGGCAGTATTTATTGAGCCTCACTTGCCATAAGCTGGAAAGAGAATTGTCTGCTGAACTCAGGAGCTTCTAAGTGCCCAGGTAAGGACCCACCAGTGACCTTCACCAAATGTAGGGAGTTATGGCAATGGGAGAGTACAAGGTACCTCTGAGGAAGTGCTTGAGGTCTCCAGCTATAGATCAAACAAAAACCAGAGGCTGAGAATAGTAAGTTAAAGGCAGCAGTTATGAAGTCTAAAAACTCACATGCATGTGAGCTTGGAAGAGTCAAACAGCAAAGGTTGGATTCTCAGCCTCTGTTGGCTTTTGCAGCTGAGGAAATGTCAATAGGACATAAGCAGCAGCCCTAGACTTCAGCCCACAATCCATCTGGAACTGTTGCACTTTTGTTTTGCACCCTGGAACCAGGCAGCCCTTCCCAAGGAAAGCATTCCTGGACATTTCACAGAGACATTTTTCCAAACTGTGTTAGCAGAATCCCATTTGCATAGAAGTTGCCTCCTGCATTTGCTTGAATCACTGCAGGAACAAACGGGAACAGAATGAGCTAAAGCAATTTTTTAAAAAGTTGGTGAAGACCTTGAAGAGGCTAAACTAGAAGAACTGTTATCACAGAGGCTGCGGTATCTCTGTAGTCAATTTATCCATGGTCCTGCCATAAGGAAGTGGGCAATCTCCCTATCAGACAAATAAGATGGGTGGGACCATGTTCTGGATCCCAGCTGGGAACAGAGGTGCTAAGAATAGGACCAGCTGTGAGCTGGCTCCAAATCAGATCATCACTATGGACTAGTCCAGGTGTGAAGCCAAACGAAGTAGAGTCCAGGGGTGCAGATGGGCAGGAAGGTCCAGACCTCAACATGTCAAGTACTGGAACAACTTTTGAGTAAAATAATAGGGCTCCTGGTTAATGTCTGCTTCATACATGCAACTATAGTGTAGTGACATCTAAAGTTCGTGTCCCAGCATGAAACAAGACAGGTGGAGAGTGAGAAGTGATTGGTAAGAAAGGACAATAGTGACAGCCTACTTCAGTCTAGTTTAGGGAAAGAGGATGTTCCACACATAACATCCCAGTTCTTCAGCCACTCCTGTTTTGGATTCAGGGCCCAAGCCCAGTCAAGAATAAAATGGCAATTCTCCACAACTCACCAGATATATCAGCCAGCTATTGTTGCCTACCAACCAGCCACAAATCTCAATAGCATACAGCAAAGCAAGTGTATTTTGCTCATGCATTTGTGGGTTGGCTGGAGTGGTTCTACTGATCTTGGTTGGACTTGGCTGGGCTTGGATGTGCTTGGCTGAGTATCTCTGGAAGGCTAAGGACAAGCCTGCTCCAGTGTCTCCAGTGCCACCCATCTTCCCTGGACAGCTGGCTAGCCAGGGCATGGTTTTTTTAATGGTAATGGCAGAGGCATGAGAAGGAAAGCAAAAACACCCCAAGACATTTTACAACATGGATTCAGAACTGGCACACTGATGGGTCTGCCCACCCTCCCTTGGGCCAAAATAAGTCATGTGGCTAAGCCCCAAATCAAAGGGCAGAGATGTGCATCTGCCTTTAGCAGGAGCAACTGCAAAGCTGTCAGGCAAAGGGTAAGGATACAGAAAGGGGAGAAGAATGAGGCTAAATTTTCCTTATGCACACCGCTCTCTTGGAAACACCCTGAGGAGTCAAAGCATGGTCCAGGGAGAAAAGGGCCCTACCTGGGACATCCACCTCAAATTTGAGCCTGCCCTTGACTGAGGTTTGCAAATAAGGGAGGAGTGACTCACTATTAAGGATAAGAAAGCCAACATTCACTGACTATTTACTCTCTTCTTGGCACCATTCTAGATGCTTTGCATGAAAAAAATCCATTTAATCCTCATAAAAAAAACCTTTGTCAGGCAGTGCAACAGTGACTCAGTGGCAGAATTCTTGCCTGCCATGCTGGAGACCCAGGTTCAATTCCCAGAGCCGGCCCATTCCAAAAAAAAAAAAAAACACCAAACAACCTTTGTCATGGGTTCAGCAATTATCCTCTTTCTGCAAGTGAGTAAACTGTGACTCAAGGAGGTAGAGTGACTTGTAGAGGACCCGGGCAGGCAGGCACCAGCCACACCCTCCTACCTGCACATTAGCTTGCCTTCACCACAGAGAGTGTATCCTGAGTGTATGTGTCCCTCCCGTGTCCTGCGGCCCTTTCTGAGGGTCTCAGTGGATGCCCATGAATGGAAGAGGCTTTAGACATGGGATGGGAGAGGGGGACGCCTAGAGGTGGAACCAATGTCATTGAGAGGAGTTGCTGGTGGATGGGGGACAGGAGCTCAGACCAGGGTAGCTAAGCTGGGAGCAGGAGGAAGAGCTCGAAAAGGAATCCAGGCTTTTCAGGGATCCAGGGAGGGGTGATGTGCTTAAGAAAAAGGCTGAGTGGCCTCCAGTGGCTAGAAGGAGCCCTCAGAACTAAAGAGAGACTTGGCTTGAGACGTCACACAGCTGATCTCAGCATCTCGCCTTCCTATAATTGGCGGGACCTGGAGCTCCTTGTCAAAGCCTTACTAAGAGTGAGGGCCCAGGAGAGGAGAGGAGACGAAGGAATGTGGAATCCCTGTGGCCATCGCTCAGGCAGTCCAAGAATGTGAGTGGTGCATAAAGAGACAGGAGATAGAGGGACCCCAGAGGAACACTGCTGGTTCAGATCCAGCTTGTCACTCACTTCCGTCACTCTCCTTATTTCCTGTGATGGTAAACAGTGACAGCACTTCCACAGTAAGCACTTTGTAAAAGACATCGCATTTGCAGGAGCAGTGGGTGCATGCGACACTCACACCACCGCCACGTGGGAAACAACGCGTTTCAGAGCATTTAAAGGCTCTCACAACAATTAGAATTGGAATCAGCACCTTTACCCTCTCACCCTTTCAACCATCTGCACAGCTTTCCCTGTAAGGAGGATAAGCAGAATAAGATCAGGTTTTCACCTCTTGAGAGAAGGCGGTACTTTAAGTATGTATCAATCATTCACATTTTAGTATGATATATTTCCAGCCCAGTCCTGAGAAAAAGCAAGGGCAACTGGATGCACTAGAAAGGTAAAACAAGGGCTCCACCAGGGGGGGGAAGGGAAGCAGTGCAGGGAACGTCAAAAAACAATTTAATTTCACCCAGTCTCAATTTCTACCTTCTGCAGGGGCAAAACTTTGGTCTTCTGGAAGAAGTGGAAAGAAGCAGTTAGATTTGGAAAAGAGAGAAATTTGCCACCTGATTGTTGGTACCAAGCTGAGAGAGGTTGAGGACAAGGAAGAAGTTATAGAATGAAGACAAGTCAACAAGTCATTATTGAGACCCTTCCGGGAGCAGGTACCGTGCTGAGCACTGGGGAGGCAGTGGGAAAGGAGGCAGTGCCTGCCCTCCTGAAGCTTCCATTCCAGTCTGGGAGAAAGACAATAAGTAAGCACACAAGACGTTCAAG